>JANHFO010006512.1:31285-50087 GCA_032468095.1 Pareas carinatus | reverse complement strand
TTTTTTTCTGTAACTCTGCTATTATCATAACTAATTCACTCTTACTTTATGAAAATTAATAAAAAGATTGAAACACACAATTCTTCCATATTGTTGCCCAAGCATTCTTCTGGCCATCTGATGATATAGCAATCCAAAAAAAACCTAGGCCAATTGGGAAATTATGTCTATGAAGTTGTATTTAACATATTGTAATGGAATGTGGGAATGACCTTGAGGAACAAGGTGAAGAGATAGTGCCTAGGAAACATCCAGACAAGAGATGCATGAACCCCTCCCCCTCCCCCAGTGGCTTCATGGTCCTAAGAGAAACTTAGGATCAAGCAAATTAAAAGTGGTGGTGAAAAATTTGAACTTACAGAGATACAAGATTCTGTTAAAGAAATAGTTCTTTAATTCTTTACAATAGTTCTTTACAATAAAGTAGAATTAGTTTTTCTTGCTGCATTTTCTGTCTGGTTTAATTGGGACATGTGAACTTATACATTGAAGAGGGAAGGCAAGGAAAAGATACAACTACCGTATTTTTTGCACCATAGGACGCACCGGATGATAAGACGCACGGCGTCTAGAGGCCTCTCATTTGAAACGCAGGTGTGCGATCTCTGCGCATCTGCAGGGTGCTCCAAAGTCCAGAGATCAGCTTGCAAGCCGAACTGGAGGCTTCTCGCCACCCCGCGGGGGTGATGGTGCGGAGATCACTCTGCAGAGTGCTGGGAAGCCTCCAGTTTGGCTTGCAAGCTGATCTCCGGACTTTGTTTCCGTGGAGCGATCTCCCATGCTTTTTGGGAGTATCTACCCTTTTTGGGAGGGAAAAAGTGCGTCTTATGGTGCAAAAAATACGGTATGTCCTAAGGTCAAAGGAAACTTTAGTTATCACTGAATTAAATTTTCCAGACCTACCACTTTCATGCATTTCATATGTCATTTAAAAGTAGTTCGGGAAATTATGGTTTGAATACAGTTAGCTTAATTATATCCAGAATGAACAAAGCATGTGACTTTAGTTACAAATTAATTTTATTTTTGATAATAAAATACGATGATCATATTTTATATTATAGTACTAGCATCCCAGATGCATATATCCTGGCTTCCACAACCAACTTGGAGTTCAATTGCTCTAGCATGAGTGATTGAAAGAACTGACTTACATCAGGAAAAGTCATACCATTGCTGCAGATCATGTGAGAAGAAAGAAATTAAAGAGTAATTTCTCTACTGAAAGGAGTGAAAGTCTATAACTATAACAAGATGCTTGTAGTTGGATGTTACAAGGTCACTCAGGTATTCATCTTTTATCTTCCCATACTGTTTACTCATGGCACTTTTAAAAAAAGAAAAACTGAAATAACTACACCTAGAGTTTTGGAAAAATGCAGCGTCCTTGGTCATGTTCATCCAGGTGATCTTTTACGTATGTACGTAGGTCAATAAAGAAGTAATATTGATAAAGAACAAATTAGAGGAAATGTATTAGGAAGAAAATAAGAAAGAAATACCAATTTTGAGATGACTGCCATTTTACTTTTGTTTGTAGACAAGGAGATCTACTAAGAAAGGATGAATGTTTATGACTGCACCCAAACACTAATTAAAACAGTGACAGCTGTGGATTACTTGGTGAAACTTTTATTAGTCTTGAAGTTAATCTGAGAATGAATTGACAGTAGATGAAGCCAAATATCTTGGCCAGTCAACCTTTCATCAGGAGAAAGCATGGCTTCTAGTAATTATTGGCAAATATCATTCTATATTTTCTACATTCTCTTTCCCATTTTCAATAAATGTCCCCAGAGGTATTAGGATGTTTATTCCTAGCCACCGTGATTCAAGCCTCAATATATTTTGGAAAGCAACAGAAGTACAGGTAGTCCTCGACTTACAACAGATTTAGTTCAAAGGCACTGAAAAAAATGACTTATGACCATTTTTCACACTTACGACTACTGCAGCATCCCCATTGTAATGTATTAGCTGTAATGCACATTCTGCTTAGTCATTGTACTAAATTAGTTGAAGCCTGAGCAGGCTCAGACTGCCCATCTCTGGGGGTCCTTAGCACAGGAAATTGTCGATTGTCCATTGGCTGCCACCTAGGGGCTCTTTGTATATAAGCCTGTTGCGCAGCAGTCTTTGCTGCTTCTGACGGGCTACTTCTTGCTGACCACTATGTGTATATGCTTCCACAATAAACCTGTTCGTGTTTATGCAACCTGACTCTTCAATGCCTTCTGAACTGAGAACACAACACCCATGGTCACATGATCAAAATTCAGATGCTTGGCAAATGACTCACATGTAAAACCGCTGCAGTGTCCTGGGGTCAGGTGATCCCCTTTTCCAAGCTTCTGACAAGCAAAGTCAATGGAAAAGCCAGATCTAGTTAACAGCCATGTTACTAATTTAACAACTGCACTGATTCACTTAACAACTGTGTCAAGAAAGGTCATAAAATGGGGCAAAATTCACTTAACAAATGCCTCACTTATCAACAAAAAAATTGGGTATAATTGTGGTTGTAAATGAAGGACAACCTATATTCTGGAAATTTTAATTTCAAAACATCTACAGGGCACCTGGCTGGATGAGAGAATTCTATAGCAGCCCTGCCTTGCTCCTCATATGAATTATTGCTTCTATTATTATAGGCTACCCCAGTTTCTTCAAGCAAAGATGAATTCCTGTGTCAGACCGCAAGACAATCAGAGGGATTGGAAGAGGCAGAGGCTTTGACAGATCAACTGACAATTCAAACAGAAGCAAAGTCATAGCAAGAGTCACTTTCATCTCATTCATGGCAAACTGTTGTCCAATGCAGTTCCTGAAAGGACAAGAAAAGCTGTTATCGAAGGTACATCTATCTGGAAATTAATTTCCAATATCCTAACCTCCCTTTTAGATGGCAGCTCCCTAAACTGGTATCTGTGGCCAAATCCGGTAAAGGGCGTGCATCCCCGACATACGTTAGCGGTGGCATGCGCCGACCCCCAATGCTCTTCCTGTGACCTGGATGGCACAGGCTTTCAGGCTCCAGACTTTCGGTTGATGCTGTGTAATGCCAGGTCTGTGGTTAATAAGACCCCCCTTATTTGTGATCTAGTTCAGGATGGGGGAGCGGACCTGGCGGGTATCATGAAGACCTGGCTGGGCCAGGAGGGGGGGGTCCCCCTTATCGAGATGTGCCCACCAGGTTTCCATGCTTTTCATCAACTGTGGGCCCAGGGGAGGGGCGGGGGTGTGGTGATTTTAATTAAGGAGGAGTTCTTACCGAAGGAGGCCACTGTTCCTCAGGTGGCCGGCTGTGAGTCCCTCCTGATGAAGTTGGGCCCTGGGAGGCAGAGGGGTGTACTGATCGCTTACCTGGCTCCCTGCCATGTGACAGCAGCCCTGCCCAAGCTACTCGATTTCATCGCCGAGGTGGCGGTTGAGACTCCCAACTTATAGTTATGCGGGATTTCAACCTGCCATCTGCGGGTGAGGCATTGGAAGTGGCTCGGGAGTTCATGGCCACCATGATGGCCATAGACCTGACCCAACTAATTCAGGGACCCACACACTCGGGGATACACATGCTGGACTTGGTTTTTACCTCTGGACAGTGGTTAGATGGCCGAAATTTAGGGGAGATAGTTGTGGAGCCCCTGTCATGGTCGGACCATTGTCTCCTCTGGTTGGACTTCCCCATCGCTACAACCTGCCACAAGGAGGCGGAACAGACCAATGGTTCTGCCTCAGGAGCCTGATGGACCCAGAGCAGTTCCAGATGGAGTTTGGGCCATTTCCGGATGCTTGGACCCACGGCTCGACTGAGGAATAGAGCGGCGGGCGTTGTCCTCGATCAGGTCGTGCCTTTGCGGCCTCTGACCCGGCGCCGACTCACCCCAGCTCCCTGGTTTTCCAAGGAGCTGAGGTAGATGAAGCATCAGAAAAGATGCCTAGAGAGCAGCTGGAGGTCCAGCCGCTCCATTTCTGATCGATCTTCTCTTGGGACCTTCCCTTTTTGGTGAAGGTTGCAGAGAGTGTGCTTGCACGACAGCTTCCAAAGCACCTGGATGAAACAGTCTATCTGGATCCACTCCAGTCCGGCTTCAGGCCTGGGTACAGCACGGAGACGACATTTGTCGCGTCGGTGGATGATCTCTGAAGGGCCCGGGATAGGGGTTGTTCCTCTATCCTGGTCCTGTTAGACCTCTCAGTGACTTTTGATACCATCGACCATGGTATCATGATATGCCGGTTGGGGGGGGTTGGGAGTAGGAGGCACCATTTACCGGTGGTTCTCCTCCTACCTTTCTGGCTAGATGCAGACAGTGTTGACAGGAGAGCAGAGGTTGGCACCGTGGGGCCTCACTTGTGGAGTGCCTCAGGAGTCGGTTCTCTCGCTTCTCCTGTTCAACATTTATATGAAGCCGCTGGATGAGATCATCTGTGGCCTTGGGTTGGAGTACCATCAGTGCACTGATGATACTCAGCTGTATATCTCCACCCCAGGCCACCCCAATGATGCCATCGAATCAAATACCTCCCACCGACCGGTGCACTCCCACAGAGAGGACCTCCTCAGGGTGCTGTCAGCCAGACCATGTTGTCTGGCGACCCCCAGAGGGAGAGCCTTCTCTGTGGCAGCTCCCGCCCTCTGGAATGATCTCCCCCCGAAGATCTGTATTATCTCGGACCACCCTGCTTTCTGCCGTGCCATAAAATCGCATCTGTTTATTCAGGCTGGCCTAGGCTGATTCACATTACCTCTCCGCTTGTTAAAATGATTAATTTTTATACACTTTAGACTTTTAGATCTGGTTTAAATTGGACATATATTCTGGCTTTTTAAATTTGTGGCCACACAAATTTATTATATTTTAATTGCTTTAAATATGGTGTTGTCTTGTGTATTGTATTTTGTGGTTCTTGTTGTTTTTAAAATGGTTGCACACCGCCCTTGGTCCATTTGGAAAGAAGGGCGGTATAAAAATAAAATAATAATAATGTGTAGGCTTAAGTATATGTTGCCTATAGATTTTTATAATAATACATGACAAGAATGGAAGATTAATCCCTAGAAATCTAACCTACTTCCATTTCTAACAATGAAAGAAATGGCAAGTAACTTTCACATTTATATCAAGATGAACAAATTTGTCAAGCCTGATTTATATAGTTTTATTTATTTAAGCTTTTAAAAGATTTTGAAAAGTTATAAATACAAAGCAAGAAAAAACTGTTATAGAAAGATTTTTAAGCAACGTTTTCCCCTTGCTTTTGTTTTTTACCTGCTAACCTAAATATTTGCACTTTTATTTTGAACACCAGAGTTACTGCTAATATCTTTTAAGTCATTTAAGTTATATGATTTGTCTATCTTGGAAATTATTTATGGCATTACAAAGCAGCTGTAAAGCAATTTATACAAATTTTCCCTTAAATTGCAGATTAAATTAAATGTTATTGATTTTCCCCATTGTTCTACCATGATTCCTTCTTTGAAGTTCTACATTTACTTTACCACACAATTACTCATTTTTATTGGCTTTATCAACTGCCTTATTAATCTCTTTGGTTGCATAATAGTTAATAGTACATGAACTGCATAGCATTTCATCTTGCATTTCTTGTATTTTTTTATCATCTTGCTGGGTACCCTATTACTGTAAAAATTTAGAGGAATAACTATTGGAAACATTGCTAAGAACAATGAATTCAATTAAAGGGAAATAAACAATTTCAAAAATGTGAAAGAACCATACATAACTTTGATTTACAATGAAGGAAACGATCCAGAGAACTCTCAATCATACAGAACAATATCTCTACTGAGTGTCGATTATTAGATATTCACTACAATATTAGCTGAATGTCTAAGGAATTGTATTTCTGAAATAATACATGCAGATCAAACAAGTTACATTCCCAAAAGGAAGATAAAACACAACAGCAGATTTATGATAAATGCATTATAATGCATCAATGATAAGGTAAAGAATGTGATAGTAAAATTTCCTAAATGCAAAAAGAGTCTTTAATAATTCGGAGCAGCCTTTTTCGTTAGGAACTTTAAACAGGTCAGTCCAGGATAAGAATGTACAACTTGGGTGAAGGGTATTTATCATTGGCAAATAGCAAGGACTACAGTAAATGGAACACTCTTTTTTCCAATAGTTAAGACGCATGTAAGGGGTATCTACTCCCTCCTTCATTATTTGTAATGACTTTCAGAAGAGAAACAAATATTTGGAATCAAATTTGCAAATAATTTTAAAATCCATGGAAATTCATACTAATTGTTATGTCCATTTCTCTTTTATTATATGTTTCCCTTAATATGCACATTTTCCAAGCAATTTTGGGGACTTGAGTACATTCAGGTAGACACCTTTCCTTTAAATAGTTATGTCCCCCTTTATATACTCATTCATTATTATTTTTTTGTAAAGGGAGGTGATGTAGAGTGAAACACACAGTTAAGAACAGTGAAGACTTTGGAGCATTTGTGTGGATGACATCTGCAATTGAGAAAAATACATCAATAAAAGCATTCTGCTTTTGTTTATACTGCTTGCATTTTGATTCTAGCATGTTGTTTTCAATCCACCATTAAGAATGCATTCACAACGCCACAGGAAAGTTTTGTTTCTAGAAAACAGTGAAAAGTACTTGTCTCCATTAAGGCATCTGTGAATGTTCAGGCACAGTAAAAAATTTCCTTAACATTGAATAATGCTCTGTTCTATCTAGATAAGATTTCTTTAACAGCAGAACTTCTATTTCCTATGTATTGAGCTTCACCTGTTTAGACTTTCTTCACTTTCTGATATATGTACTAGACCTGGGCATTTTATGGTCCGCAGGCTAAATTTGGCCCATTGGTGGTCCCTGTTGGCATTAGTGGGTGAGGCAGTGGCGGCAGGGATGGGATATTGAGAGGATTGGTGTTGGAGGGTAGGGTGGTAGAGATGCTGGTGGCGTGGCAGCATCAGGGGCTGGGTGGAGTGGTGGTGACCACAAGTTTCAGTTTCTCACATGTGTCCCTCAGGAAAATTAATTGTCCATTCCTGATCTATATCCAAAGTTATTTATTGATTTATTAATCACTAGCTTTTGGTACCCGTGCTCTGCTACGGGTTTGGTATAATAAGGTGCACATGCCAAGTGGAGGATAGGCCTTGGAAAGGATAGGCCACCGAAAGCACTTTGCAGGCCTTGTTCGGCCTCCCCCCCCCCTGGCATTTTTTGCAGAGAATGAGAGCAATAGAGTTTTTTTTGGGTGGGGAGAAAAGCCAGACACTGTAAGTCTTTCCAGAATCTTTATTCAAACAGTAAAAAAAGAGCAAAAGGCTCAGTAGGCCTTCCCCATCCCTGGCGTTTTTATAGAGAATGAGAGGGATAGGGTTTTGGGGGGGGGGCAGGAGAAAAGCTAGATACTGTAAGTCTTTTCAGAATCTTCATTCAAACGGTAAAAAAAGAGCAAAGAGGACTCAGTAGGCTTCTCAGCTGTTTGAGGCCTTGTCTTTTACACTCACCTGCATTGCAGCCATAGGTACTGGTTCAATCATGGCTTCCAAGCAGTTTTCCGGCATGGAGAAGCAGTTTCTTGCAGTCTCCTGACCTGCTGCTCCTAACCCCTCCATTAGTACTGGTCAATGAAAAATTCAAAATCAAACAGGGAAGCTGCAAAAGCCCTCCAATCAGGAGATGCTGCAAAAGTCCTCCAATCAGGAGAGGCTGCAAAAGCCTCCAATCAGGAGAAAGGAAACAAACTATATTTTGTCCAATCACAACCTTTGGAATTAAAAAATCGAAATAGCTCATGTAAAAATTAATATTTTAAAAAACCAGTTCTTAGTGAGTGCCTAGATGCCAAGATGAACAGATCTATCAAATTTCAGATTTGTATCTTTAATAGTTTGGGAGATCTGATGATGAATCAGTGAGTGGTATTTCACATTTATATATATAGATAATTTAGTCCAGAATGATTTATTTTCATTTCTATTCTGTTGTTTTCTGCTATTTCAAGAATCATCTCTTGCCATTTTGATTTAATTGAAGTAGTAGTACTTAAAGTAGTAATCTGGGTTATTTAAAAATTCATGATGTGTCAACAGATTGCTTATCGATAGGTATCGTATTTGAAAGTAGAGCAGTGACTGGAACTTCTTATCTTTGTTCTAAATAACATTGAAAGTGCAATATTGTTTTAACATTAGTAAACATAGCTCTTACATTCTTGATTCTTGGAGTAACTGTTTCCAATTTAGATGGCAAGGAGAGAGGTCTGACAGATTGTAAAAGCAGTGAAAGACAGGGCTGCAGAAATCATAGAATTCTGAATTTAGACATCTAACTTCCCACTTGGAAGGGAACATCCCATCCAATGCTTTGCTTTTAATGAGAGATAGACGTAATTTGAAAATCCTTGTTAAATGTCCCTGCTTAACTGCCAACAAAACAGATCCCTTTCCCTTTCTGCACCAAGTTGGTTCCATTGTAAAATTCCTTTTAGTATTTGATTTATGTGTTTATTTGTTAATTTGCTAAACAGCTGAAATCTGTTTTCTGGCATTTACAGCTATTGAATCAAGTCCAGCTTTCTGAGCAACATAATCTGCTTCACCTTCCCTGACAACACTTTAGATATTTGAAGAGGGCTATCATATTTCCAATTAATCTTCCCTTTAGGTTAAACTTCCTTAAATAGTTCCTTAAATAGCTTTTTAAATAGTTCCTTATGGAACATTTTCTAGATTCTTCATTTAAAGTCACCATTCAAATGACAGACTTCTGATTAATAATATTTCAGATGCCCCTGGCCATCAAAAAAATAAATAAAGCAGAATTATTATTTCTCATGATGTGGACTCTATGCTTCTTATAATGCAACTAAAATTGCATTAGCATTTTTATCAGTTACTGCATACTGCTAGCTCATTTTGAATTTACAATCTGCTTAGATACTTAAATCTTCATACAAGCCAGGAACTCCTATCCCTGCACCGTTCTTTATTTCTCATGTAAAGTAAAGGCAGATTATGGCCAACCGATGGTATAATAGTTGACATAGAATAATTCATTCTATTGATCAAATTACATATATATGTAAACTTACATTATGCTACTATATATATTTCAAATTATTGACTATACTAATTATTCTTCTTTTTTACCAAATTAGGTCAGATTAGCTTCACTTGACTTCTACAACCCACTGATGTGGGCAAATATGACACAGTGTTTTTTGCATTATCATGTTTGTTGCGAAAACAATTATTTCACACATAACCTGGGGCCAAGGTTATTCTGGACAGCACAATGTGATGCTCTATTTAAGAAGATCATTTGAAGAGAGCACATTTTAAAAAAATTACCATAAACCAGCCCAGATACTTAATGCAAATGAATATTCAGCTTCCCTTTTTCTGTCCTGAGCAGTTTCTCACCCACGCTTAGAAGTTCTTCTATGTTAAGATGTCTCCCAATGCATTGGATTACAAAGAAAACATGAAAGGATAGAATTACATATATAATATGAGAAATCTTAATTTATAATGTGCTAGGAGACTAAATAAAATGCTTTAAGCAAATGTGAATATTGGCAAAGCTAGTCTGAGAATTTTACAAGTTATCTATTTAATACCAGTGAATACTTTTGGCATTACTTCATGTTCCCCAGAGAGATTTTAATTGAGATTGCTTCCATCCAGCTTCTACCAGAGACAAGGCAGGGACACAACAGTGTCCTTGCCTTGTCTCTGGCAACATGTCACAATAGCGACAGCCCCCAAATTAGTATAAAAGGTAATATCTTTACAGGCCAACACTAATACAGACATAGCTCTAAGTTCAACAATGTTTTCCATGAACAATTTACTTTCTAGCTTGCTCGATAAGCAGAAGAATCATATTACAAGATGCTGCTACTCTGTAACCAAATTCCAGATCCATTGCAAGTACAACAGACCTTAATGCTAGAACCAGGTTTTAATTTTAAATGGCCCAAAGCAAAGACTTTAGTGGCAGGACCAGATTGTATAACCAAACGGTTGGGACAAGAAAGGAAGTCCAGTTGTAATTAAATGGAATTTGGTCCTTATTGTAGTTTAGCTGAAAGTGTGGGAAAATGGAATTATTTTGTAATCTTTGTTGTAGTCTTCAGAAAATCTTATGCAATTCTTATCAGAGGTTCAAGCACTTTCCTGCACACATGTACACACAAACACATCCTTATTGAAACTTGTCCTATTGAAACACTAAGGAAAATTCTGCATGTATCTCTGGGCAGAAATGCTCCGCCAATAAGAATATGAGTAAGCACATGGATTCTGGCTAAAAAAGGCAAATTTGATGATTACTGTTATCAACTGAACTGGCTGGATGCAGATGAGACTGCCTATTTGATGCTAAGATGTAAGTTAATTATAAAACCTTGTGCACATCCTTCTATGCTTAGGAATGTAGGTCAATTATAAAACCTTGTGCACATCCTACTATGTTTAAGAAGTTAGAAAACTAGCTTCATAAACAAGCCTGGAAGGATGTGAGATAAAGAAAGAATGTTATAATCAGCATTAAGATAGCCAACAGGCAGGTCAAAGGATCGAAGGACATGCAAACAGCGCAAGTGAAAGACGAGCTGTGATAGGACAAGAAATAAGACCCATGAACATAACATGAGCTTTGCACAAGTATACTGTAGCCAATATGGATATTGCTCACCTATGTTTCCTGACAAAATGCAACAATAAAAGGGACTGGCTCGTTGGTAGAAAAAGCTAGACCACCCTAGGGAGAACCTTGTGTCTTCAGATCTCTGACTGCAGCATCTTCCTATATCTGATTGCAACACAAAGGCAGAGGAATCATGTAGCACACTCTAACTTAAAGCCAACTTAATTTAGAGGAAACATGTATGTGACAGGAGGAGAGACTGTTTACTTCTTCCCCACTGAGCCTTTACTAGATGTAGCCAAATGTAGAAGCTACCCTAATCTTTAGAATGTCCACATACAGGTAGTCCTCATCTTACAACCACAGCTGAGTCCAAAATTTATGTTGTTAAGTGAGACACTCAAGTGAGTTTTGCCCCATTTTATAACCTTTCTTCTCACAGTTGTTAAGTGAATCTGGCTTCCCCAATTGATTTTCCTTGTCAGAAAGTCACAAAAGGTGATCACATGAACACTGCAACTGTCATAACTATGAACCAGTTGCCAAGTATCTGAATTTTGATCACAGACATAGATCATGGAGATGCTGCAAAAGTTGTAACTGAAAAACTGTCATAAGTCACTTTTTTCAGTGCTGTTGTAACTTTGAACGGTCATTAAACAAGCTTTTGCAAGTCAAGGACTATCTGTATATTTCTAAAGACAAGTTGCATGTCTGAAATGGTACTGGAAGAAACAGCTCTTACCCTCAGGGTTTCATGTATACGCACAACCATTTGCAGCTTGGCCTTTAGGATTCTCTCTGTCTCTCTCTCTCTCCCTCAATTAGTTGTCAATGTGCTTTTATTACACATGGATGGGATGTATTTTTATGTACGTGTATAATGTTCAAATATGTGTGTATGTCTATGTGCATAAATATCACTAACTTCTTTCTTCAAGTAACGTATCACATATAACGAATTAGTTATCATTTTGAATTATTGAGGCTATGAAAAAGAGGAATCTACAGTTAACTTATTTTATTTGCACTATTTTGATGTATTAAGACTTTACTGGATTTTTATTTCTGTTTTATGGGTATTCAGGTTAGTGTGTCATTACCTTGTGAATATACTAAAGAAGACAATAAATAAATGAATAATAAAAAGGATCTGTGGAGTCTAAAACTACATTATAAAAATGGTTCTTTTGCATTTCTTCCAGCAGGTGGCAATACAGTAGTACTGAACAAATAATAAATAGGTTTGCAATTAGTATATAAGGTTACCTTGGGGTCTGGGGTAAAAGTTAACAAAAGGAAGGCGAGATATGGGGGGAAAGTTAAAGAAAGAATAGAAAAGGTCAAATAAAGGTCAAATGTTAAAATTTGGACACATTTTTCTTAATCATATGTTCAAATAAAATACTCTTAGATTGTAAGACACTTATGGTACATGGAATTAATTTCTATTAAGTTCAAGCAAGTGTATCTCTGAATAGATGCATCTTGAATTATGTCATTTTTTTAAAGGTCAGCATTTATGTTTTGATGTTTTAAGCGCTTGCACTTTCTTTGGCCACTGATCAAGAAGATATCAACTAAAGAAACTTAAAAACATTGTCAAGATAGGCAAATCTTGCAAAAATGTGAAAATTAAACAGAGAAATAGCAGCTTGCCACATTATGAGGTGCTCCTAGAACTAAAGGTACATGGATTTTATTTATTCATTCATTCACTCAATTCCACATTAACTCAGTATATTAAACTCTAATTACAACTTATATTTAAATTTTTTTAAAAAAACCAGACATGTCTAAGCAGAAGAATTCCGTCTGGAAGGCAGAACCAAAACACAGAGGGGTTCAACCACTATTGTAAGCTAAGGCCTGGAAAAACAACTGGGTCTTTAATAATTTGCAAAAAAAATAATAATCAAAAGGAAGGTAGCAATACAGATCTTCAGGGAAATATCATTCCACAAGGCAGGAGTCATTATTGGGAAGATATCTTTCCGTAGTCCTACAAAGTGTTATTGCTTAATCAATGGGACCCAGAGCGTTCCAACTCTGGCTAACCCCAGCAGATTGGCAGGCACATATAGAGACAGGTGGCCCCTCATACAGTATGTGTGTATGGCTATTTTACAAGTATATTGACCCTGATTTGGACATTTTTGCACTAAATTCTAGGACTGAAGTCAGGCAATGGTTAAGCTTCTTTTACACAAGCTGGCAAGCTACTGGATAGCTTTAAAATCTCCAGTTGTGCATAGATGTTAATGCTTCACAGCTAAACAGAGAGATGTGACAATATAATGATGACAAGCATGGAGGAAAATTGGATGATTTGTAGGCTAACTTGAGCTCTGAGAAGAAAGGCTTTTTTTAAAGAGACATATGGTAACATAGGAGTACTGTGTATTCTGTCTTGAGCTCCTAGTAGAATATAAATTGAAATACATGTATACGTTTCAAATCTACAAATCAAAATTCTCCAATGTGTATGAAGGACGAGTTACAATGCGTCACTGCAATAAACCTAATAAATAATGAAAAACATTTATTGATTGATTTATTCAATTTCTATGGTCACCCAACAAAAGATTCTGCTTGAACAAGCTTCCAATGTTAGGGTTAAGATTAATCTATCTGGATTAACAAAGACAAAGAAGACAGAAATAAAATTGAAACAAACTTATCTGTTGTTTTATTTAAAAATTAATAATGAACTCATCTGTACCCAAAATACTTTACCTAATAGTGCATTGGAAATTGGGCATAAATGATATAAATTCTGTAGATTTCCTTGGAAAATTAACATTAGTGAAATATGAATAAAAGTGCAGTAACTTCTTGACCATCCGGCAAATTCATGTCATAGCAACAAATATTTGTTCTTCTCATTTTTTTTATTTTATTTTTATTTATCAATGTAGATACCACTCATCTAACTTTCTAAGTGACTCTGGGCAGTTTAAAGATAAAAGTAAATATATATATATATATATATATTAAAAACACAAGTAGAAACAGAATTAAAAATAAAAATACAGAGTTAAAAAAGTGAATTAAAAGGCAGTGGGAATGTCCTCAAACCACCAACCACCTCCTGGATTCCTTCCCCCTCTTCAATTCCTCTAAACTCTTGCTCTATATCAACACCAGTTGAGACCAGTCATGAAGGATGAAGATGAACCAGGACAAGACTATGCTCCCCACCCCAAATCCCAATGCTGACCCCAAACGATACCATGGTCTATAGTATCAAATCTGCTGAGAGGTAAATTGAAGGAGGATGGATGCACTACCTCCACCCTACTACTACAAAAGATTATTCAAAATTTTAAATTTGGATACTCTACTTACAAAGATCAGCTGGAGTGTCAGGCTCAAGATATAATATTCCCGAACTCTTGCAACTGTTCATAGGCTGAAGGAGATAACTCCTTTTCTGTGCTATGCTAGCATATCATATATGTGTGTTTTCCTATTAGCTATTTATATATATGTTCTGAACCTTTTAATAATTTGCTCTGGCTGACATTGTCAATGGGATTAATGTTCCTGATTATTACAATGCTTTACCCTTTCCATGAAGTACTGTATACATAAGGAACAATTTCTCTAACAGTTCTTAAGGAAATGCATCTTCTACCTAATAATAATATTCTGATGTCAAATGTTTGATACTAGAATTACTGTTTTCTTGATTAATTTTTAAATCTCAACAAAAGGTGGCATGCTACTTGAAACAAATATAGATATACTTTTAACAGAACAATTGTATGGGGGAGGGGTAATTAGCTCTCCCATAGCAACATCTTTCTAATTGAAATTGCCATTTCTTTCTGTCAGCCTTGTGAGGTAAACTAGACAGGAAACACAGGTAGATGAGTTAATTCTACTTTATTGTAAGATTAATAGAATCTTGCAAATCTCAAACTACATTTGTCTCCCTTATTTCCTTTACAGCCCAAGAAACCAGGGAAGAGGCACTTGCCCACTCCATATTTCTAGTGCAGGCTAACTTGATTTTTATCTGTTTCTAAGTTATAACTAGAAGTCGGCATGGATTTGTTAAAAACTGATCATGCTAAACCAATTTTATTCTTTGAAAAGTGACTAAATTAGTAGACCAGTGAAATGCTATGGACATAGTGTACCTAGACTTCAGTAAGGCATTCGACAAAGTAAACTACAACCTAGTTCTTGGTAAGCTAGAAAAGAGTGGGATAGATAGCATCACCACCAGATGCATCCTTAATGGTACTACATCTACTTGGAGAGAAGTTAGCAGTGGGGTACCGCAAGTTTCCCTCTTAGGCCCAGTACTCTTCCATACCTTCATAAACAAGTTAGATGAGAGAATAGAATGGATGAAAACTGGTCAAGAAGAGATTCAACCTAGAAATAAGAAGAAATTTCCTGACAGTGAGAACAATCAACCAGAGGAACAGCTGGCCTTCAGAAGTTGTGGGTGCTTCATCACTGGAAGCTTTCCAGAAGAGACTAGACAGCCACTTATCAAAAATGGTATACGATCTCGTGCTTGAGCACGGGGCTTGACTAGATGACCACAAGTTCCCTTTCAACTCTGCTATTCTGTTCTGTTCTGCTCCTTGGCTGACTCTCTATGCCCTGTCTTCCAAGGACATTCCCACATACCATTATATATTCAGAGACTTTTAATGTTTGTTTGTGCTTTAAAAATGCTAGTAGAGTCTTCTGACAGTTTAAATATTATTTTTGCTCTGGACCGCTGTAATAATAAAAATTGGAACCTCTTTTTTCTTGTTGCCATTCTTAAATAAAACAAATAATTTAAAAGTACAAAATACTTCCATGAAGAGCTATCTCCAACTATTTCTGTTCAAATAGAATAGATATCTCTAAGCGCTTGCAAAATCCAGAACTTTTATATAGTCAAGGTAAGGAACCAAGGCTGCAGCCCTTTAATTTTACCTTTAGGATGTAAAGTTTTCTGTAACTTAATAGCTCTTCTGGTTTTGCTCAAGGGAGAGAGAAAACCTATTCCTAAAATCAGTATTTTAATGTCAAGCAAGAAAAGGACAGACAACATCTCCTTAACTATCTCCACCAACCCCTGCCCATATAACTTTCTGCTATTATGGTATTTCTCATTCCAATCTACCTTCATACCAGGTTTGGTATGAAGAAAGATGTCGAGAGACTTTAAGTTCCTGATTCTGGACTCCTAAAGGAAAGGCCGGCTATATATAGAATAATAAATAAAAAATCTCTGTAGAGCTATGTAATGTTTTCCACACTTGCACTGTAAGCGATTTCCTTGCAGGGAGTTCTGTTCCTCCCCCTCTTCATTTTTAACAAATAAACCTGCTCTTCTAAAACAGAAAGTCAGCTTGTTATTTTGAAGCAGTGAGGCAAAGCATACAACACGAAGACTACAGTCGGCTTGCCGAGCAGATGTCTACAGATCACTTGGTGTTAACTTCAACATAAAAGTGATTCTATTCCTGAGCTTGCCTTA
Source organism: Pareas carinatus (assembly GCA_032468095.1). NCBI lineage: Eukaryota > Metazoa > Chordata > Lepidosauria > Squamata > Pareidae > Pareas > Pareas carinatus. The sequence continues at coordinate 33,931 of JANHFO010006512.1, read as the reverse complement.
TTAGATGTTAAATAATTGTTTGCGGTTGGCACATAAAGTTTTAGAACCTTACAGAGTACCATCAGCGTAATTCTAATAAATGCATTTGACAGAAACAGTCTTTGGCCATGATGCAGTTCCCGTGTACTGTTTATTTCATGTCCAATTCTATTCTGCAAACTAAAAAGTAATTTGGCACTTTCCCCTTCCCTAGAAAACCAGCATTTAATACGGCCACTAACACTATCACTCAGTCGCAGCATTAGACACACTGGTTCACTGACATTTACTACAATGTACAATAGGGATTAGATTACTCAGTTTATCAAAACAATCTCCTCGCTCCACAGCTCTGTTGTTTGCTAATATGTTCTAACTTAAGCTTTTATATTCTTGTTTAATCTACACTGAGTGTCATCAACATTATTATTGTACTATTGATAAGCTGAAATAATAATTGGAGTCTCTGAACTGATATTTTACAGGCTTAACTGTCATGTCACTACAAAGAGATGGGAACGGCTGCTTGAAATATTACAGCTCCTGTTACAATCTTTTTCATTGAATTCAATGACAATCTAATGCAAATGATTGAATGGGTGCTAACAGGAATTAAATGTGCAAGGCACTACATGAACATTTGTGAAACAAGGTCTTGGCCTCTCGTTCATACATTGCTGTCAGAAGCCATTTTGATGATGTGCTGCATTCTTCAAACTGTGTTTTTATCTAATTAACTTTTTGCATCTGTTACAGTCAAGTCAGAATTGCAGAAAGTTGGAACAACAATACTGATAGTGGCATTACATACAATTCAGCTGAGATGCCTACTCCAATTGGTCTTGCTTTCTGAAGAAGTACCCTATTAAAATAGAATCACCATCATGTTTGTAGTGGGATTAGATTTGTTTATGTCTATTCAGATGTAATCCAAAATTAGAAACACCAAAATTACACATATTGTCATCTTCCTATCTTAAACTGCCATCCAAGACTCAACCCCAGAACTTCAGGGATTAGTAAACTGAAGCAGACTGGGTTTGGTTTAATACATGAGATTTTTTAAAAGAAATATATTCCTGAAAGATATATCAGTACAAAAAGTATTTATTACTTTCAGTTTGGATACATGGAATGAGACTGACAGAACATTCTGTGTCCTATCAATAGCTATGATATGACTGGTCCCCAAATCAAAGAACTCAAATTTAAAGCAAAGCCTAAGTGTTATGTACTGAATGTATATAATTGTGTTAACTGTTTGGAGGGAAATTTAAACATTCATATCTGGGCGGGCTTTTTCTAGCCCTATGATTGGTTAAGGCCCTGTGGGCTTAGAGTATAAATAACAGGTGTTTGTCTGCAGTACGTCAGTTCCCATTTGTGTGTCAATAAATGCTGTTGCAGCTATGTTGGTCTGGTTCTTGTCTACTGAAGCCCACTACACAATAGTGGCAACAAAGGTGGGATGCTGCAGAGGAGAGAGTTGCTGCTAAACAAGACACCGAAGTCACTGGGTGATAGGCTGGGTAGCAAAGCCCCGGCAGGACTAGTTCTCACTCTTGCCTGCCAATAAGCCACACTGGAGGCACGCTGAAATCACTGGGTGTTAGACCTGGTAAAAAGACCTGGTGGGACCACACTCCCTCCCCTACCTGCCAGTAAGACACACTGGAGGCACAGAGATACCTGAGGGAACCATTCCTAGGACTCCTAAGTGCAGCCCAGCTCCACCTGCAGTAGGACAGACACTAACCAGAACCATAGGGGCCTTCCCAAAAAGACTAAACTGGGAAGAATCAATGAGTTTGATATTACTCAACTGGAACAGTGGAACTCATAGGTCTTCCGAGTAGACAACTATCTCCAGGATAACCAGATCATGGACGATGACCTGAAGGCAGCAACCCTGTTATGTGTCTGTGGACAAGTCATGTTTGATATCATTGAAAGCTTAGTAGCACCAGCAAGAATGTGGCCTACGCAGATCTTAAGAAAAAAAATTAAAGGAACATTTTGAGCCTATACTCTCAGTCATCGCCCAGCACCATGTATTCAAGCAACGAAAACAGAGATCCGGGGAATCTGCAAAAGAGTTTGTGGCAGCTCTTCGCCAAGCTTCATGCCAATGTGAATTCCCTGATCTGGAAGATTGTCTCAGAGATAATAGTGGATTATAGCAGCGCCTATTCGCCATGAAGAAACTGATTTTCCAAGATGCGTTGAAGAAAGTCATGGTAGATGAGGCTGCCGGAGGGGCCATGAAGACTTTCCAGCCACCAAAAACACACACCAGCTCCCAAGAAATCCATCAAGAGACCGCAGAAGGCATGGGGGAGGTCAGAGAAAGTGACGAAAGCGACCATTTGAGGAGAGAGCCGCCTGGACAGCCACACTCCACAGAACAAAGAACTGCCCCACAGAGCTGCGTAAGCTATGGGGGACAACATGAAAGAGTAGAGTGCAGATTCTGCACAGCTATATGCATGTGGAAAGCAAGGACACATTGCCAGAATTTGCAAACGTCATCAGTGGAAAACAAAAACTGTGACACAGCGATTCGACTTCCGGTCCTAGAGGCAACAGGACATGGGAGAGCTAGCTCTGCCTCCCACGCCTGAAACCCGCTCCCTGGGGGGCCCTTAGGGGCCGGGCGACCCCTGATTG
>JANHFO010006510.1:27375-40519 GCA_032468095.1 Pareas carinatus | reverse complement strand
TTTTTTTACAATGATATAAATGGACAATGCTTCTTTTTTTTCTTGATGAAAACTCAATAAAAAGAATTTTTAAAAAAAAGTTGGTCAGAAAGATTATTATATGTTTTTGAGATTTGTTTGTGCCATTCTTAGGCACGATGTATTTACAGTTGTTAGCATCTATTAGCTCTTATAACCCATGAAAAGCAAAAATAAGGACATATGCCCACAATATAATTGATCCAATACAAACTAAACTGAGAAAAAAAATATTGATGAAGGCTCTGAATAACAGATAAGTATGATGATGAATAATTAATATTTCAAGAATAAATGTATGCAATTTCTACTAACAATATTTTAAACTTTTGACGTAAGGTGAAAAAATGAAGATGCGGATTTGACACTGCATACTCTTCTCAAATAACTGTCATCTCAAATAACCATCACTGAATTATAACTATTTGATTGTAGTGGTGCCAGTAAGCAATTACTTTTGAAGACTGTTTCTGGAATTATTAATCTAAAGCAGTAGAAGATAAGTTTATGTCAGCAAAAATTGAATATAAAGGATTTAGAATTTCACTATATATATTTTAAGCAGAGAATCCTTCACAGTTTGAGAAGAACAAGGAAAACACATATAGTATAACCACTTATATACAGCTCAAGCAAAAGCTACATTCAACCTTTTTCATGCACCCTTATGCCTGTAAATGAACACAGATGAGAAGCACTGAAATTTTAACCTCCTTTTCTGATTCTAAACAGATTTAAAGAAAAATCACATCTAAATATATATGGAGCCAAATATACAGAATACCAGGAACATTAAGCTAACTAGAGTAAGACAGTTAAACACTACTTAATAACTACAAATCATTATCATGTTTCATGGACCTTTAGAACTATCTGAGTAAGAAAAGTCAAGTCAAATAAGGCAGGCATCTTACCAGTTGAAGAAATTTCACAATGCTGCATGACAGAAGAAAGATGGGCAGAAAGAGGCAGAAAATATATTGGGGAAAGATATGACTAGATGTCACTGAATACATAGTGGAAATAAATATCTGATAATTCCAGTTAAATGGGGAAACTGCACAAGTTCCTTAGGAGATTTGGAAGTGCACAGTATGTTTATATTTAAAGTTTGTTTTACATGATTGTATTCCAACTCAATAGCTGAGTTACAAAATCAGAAAAGACTCTTTCACACATAGTCAGCAAATTAGAACTGCTGGCAAAGCAGTAGGACAGTCAATACTGAAAAAAACAAACCCTGATTTTAAAGCTATTCCTGAAAATTAAGTTTCTTTTAGTTGACTTGGCAACATAGGCAGCAACAGTGTATGTTACTGTAATTTTTATAGATTAATAATTATATACCATTATCTCCTATTTTTTCAATAATTTGTGGCTTTAGAAATATTATTTCCTGAACACTAGTGCAGTGTGTCCCAATCTTTTGGGGACCAGGGACAAGTTCCGTGGAGAAAGGTTTTTCCGTGAACCGGATGGGATGTGGTTTTGCACGCTGCCTGCATCTCATTTTCAAGGACCATTTGCTAGTAAGCCACAGAACGGTGCCAGTCCATGGACCAGGTATTGGGAACCCCTGCCCTACTGAATTTATTTCTTTTTTCTTTTAGGAAAACAGGAAAAAAGCATCAAGGTAACTGATTTCAGCAGAGGTTGCTACAATAAAAGAAACACAAAGCAGTTTTTTTGCATGAATCCACAGATGAATCTGGTTCTAGATGCCCTTGCTTTGGCTGCTTTTAACCATTTTAAAAAATGATGGGTTCTTTTTAATTTTCTGTGCTGACATTACAGACAACGAGGGGAGTTGTCATGTGTGGGTGGTTCTGGTTTCTGGGAGTTATGAGAATTTTGTTGCATGTGCATACTGTGAATACTCGTACAATGACAATAAAGTTATTATATTATATAAATATAGGCACCATTTGCCATATAGGCATTCAGTGTCAATATAATTAGAAGTTGCAGTCAGTCATTTGAAAGCACTGTGTCCTGCTTGAATAAAATTCTACTTGCACTAGAATTGCCTGTTTTATATAAACTGGTCAAACATTTATCTGGTTTGTTTCTACCTTACAAACAAAATATAAGCAGATTGTAGAATAACAAAGAAAATTGCAATTTCCCCATCCCACTTCAGTTTGTACCATCTAAGTTCCACATGACTTACAAATGCAGAGAAGAAATGTCTGCTTTACTTCCCATTTTGAAGCCAAATAGGCCTCTGCTTGCAAAAACTGGACTATACCTCTTGGGCATTTTTGATACGTGTTAGGCCAAGACAGGCGTCATATTCTTTTTTTAGAAATGCTGCTCAATCTTGGCAACTTTAAGAAGTGTATTCCTCAACTTCCAGAACTCCATGGTAGCACAAAAATCATTAGTTTAAATCAGCATTTAGCATTTCTTTCAGAATGAAATTTCTGAGATACCAAATAAATTTTAAAAATTCTAAAGGACTAACTTAAGTAAGCGGTAGCAGAACTAATATGGTCTTTTTTCTGGATAGAAGCAAACTATGACCTTACAGGAATTTTCCAGTATTTTAAAAGTTGGTTTAACATTACTAAATCCAAGGATGGAACATGAACATTACTCTTCTCATTCACATCTACAAAGATATACTGTATACAAAAGTCAGAACCCAAAAATATAGACAACCAAGGTCCCACGAATATATATGGTGTGACTAATTCATGAGGAATCCCTAAAAGGAGCAGAAAAAAGCTTTGAAAACCTGTAGGCTACAGCTACTGAATGACAGCACACTGCTGCCTTACCTTAAAAGCATCTTTCTAATGCTAAAGTCTTACTTGAAATACCTTGTATTATCTCCTCCAAATTGTTTGTAATTTTTTCAGTCTTCTGGGGCTTAAATTAAAAGCTAAAATATGCACAGGTAACAGGTGAAAAGAGAATTCTTTTACAGACTGGAAAACATCAGCTCCACTCTTCTCAGAAGAAATAAAGCATAAAAATGAATAAATTAAGAGTACAGTTGTCACACATGACACATAAGATAACAAGTCATTACATGAAAGGTAAATTGTTTATTTACTTTTAGGAAAGAAGGAAAACTAGGGGATCCTTCAGCTTCCGATGTCTATCGTTTGAGCACAGATGCAGCTCCTGCAATGTGAGGTCTAAAAAGGATATTTCAGATCCCATTACGAAAAGCAACAGTGGTTGCAGCATCCACTTCCTTTACCTCCTCCACCAGTGTACGGACCAGGTGATGTGGTTCTATGGCTTAATGACACTGGAGAAGCCCTGTACTCTGGCAGTTAGAGCCCTAGCACTGCTTCCAGAGTAAGCACTCATCACTTGCCTCAGCTTCTGCCAAACTAGCAGTTCGAAAGCATGCTACATGCAAAAAGATATATAGGTATGATTTCAGTGTGTGGGGGGGGGGAAGCAGCGCTTTGAATAGCAGTAGGAGCAGTAGCTTCTGGTCCTGAAGCTGCTCAAATGCGATACCTGAATACAAAGTGACATTGGTGGCAAGAAAAGCCCCAGATGATGCTGCAGAATGCCATCAATTCTTCTAAGTGTGGAGCTAGTCCACCCACTCTGGTGCACTCTGGATAGCCTGTGAGTGTGAACAGAATGAACTAGCAATCGTAAGCAGCCAAACAACAGCACTGTAGTCTCATGGCTAATGCAACATTGCCATATGGTTAAATAAATAAATAACATCCTACTCACACAGTCTTTTCCCCTCTCAGCCATTTTTCTCTTATTTAAACCACACACACCAGTATCAATGCTTGAATATATGTGAAGAATTAGCACTTCAATGAAACAAAGCTAGGCTAGTAGGCAGAAGAGGAAAGAAACAGAAGCAGAAAGATATACTAATCCCAAAGGGAGGAAAATGTCTTGTTTTCCCATCTGGTAACTGAAGATTGCCAATTTCAGCTGAATGAGTGTACATAACCTACCTGCGTATACATAAATATACCTGTGTATACATAGCTGTCAAAAGATACAATCTCCAAAATTGCAGATCGAGATCAGAAAAAGTTATTAATAAAAATAATATTCAGTTTACTGGAGGCATCTCAGGAGAAAAGAAATTCCAATGACAAATAGGTATAAAATAAATAGGACATATACCTTTCTTATATGAGTGTGGTTTTAAGAATTATAATACAAAAATACCTCAGTGTAAAAGGCAAGCACTGTTTGGAGGGGGGACCCACAAAACTGATTGTTAATATACTAAGGGGTCTTATTGAATATTGCATAGTATCAAACAATGTTTCTAACATACTTTTTAAAAATAGCATGGAAACAAAATGTGGATGTGTTTAAATCATAAACTGCAATCAAGTTTTCTTATTTAATAGTAGAAATATATTTAACCATTATATAGAAATATATTTAACAGTTATGGTATAATTAGGCATGGTAAGAAGTTATTAAACAGAGAAAGAGAGAGGAAGAGAGAGAGAGAATGAGAAAGAGAGAGGAAGAATAAGAGAGAAAGAGAGGGAAAGGGAGACAAAGAGATAGGAAGAATGAGAGGGGGAGAATGAGAGAGAGGAAGAATAAGAGAGAAAGAGGGGGAGAGGAAGAGAGAGGAAGAGTGAGAGAAAGAGAGGGAGAGGGAGAGAAAGAGAGAGGGGGATTGAGATAAAGAGAGGAAGAATGAGAGAAAGAGAGGGAGAATGAGAGAGAGGAACAATAAGAAAGAGAGAGGGGGAGAGGAAGAGAGAGGGAGAATGAGAGAGGAAAAATGAGAGACAGACAGACACACACACAGAGAAAGAGAGAGAGAGAAGGAAAAAGAATGAGACAAAGAGAGAAAGAGAGGGAGACGCACAGAGAGAAACAGTGATACTGAGAAAGAAAGAGAATAAAAGAGAAAGGGAGAGAGACATACACATAGAAACAAAGAAAAAGAGAGACACAGAGAGAAAGTGAGGGAACGAGGCAGGGCTAAGAATTGGGACTGCTCACCAGGATTGTGCTGGAAACAGGGCAGTTGGCATCTTCTCGTTGGGGCCATTCAAAGGTTCACATGGGTTCTCCCAAGGCAAAGCGTACCCGTTAGGAGGGCCGCATGGGCTTTCCCGAGTCTGAGGCCTGTTTGTAGGGCCAGATGAACTCTCCTGAGGCTCAGCCCCGTTCAGAGGACCGGATGGACTCTTCCAAGGTCCGGGCCCGTTTGTAGACATGGGGGAAGCCAGTGGGCCATTTCAGTGGCCCAAATTGCCTCTATCGAGGTGTGGGGGAGGCCAGCGGCCCATTTCAGCAGCCTGAATTGTCTTTCTTGAGGCGTGGGGGAGATCAGCGGCCCTTTTCAGCAGCCCAAATTGCCTCTCCCGAGGCGTGGGGGAGGCCAGCGACCCATTTCAGTGGGACGAATTGCCTCCTTGGAGGCGCGGGGAAGACCAGCAGGCCCAATTGCCTCTTTGGAGGCATGGGGGAGGCCAGCAGCCCATTTTGGCAGACCAGATTGCCTCTTCGGAGGCGTGGGGGAGGCCAACTGACTCACCGCGATGGAGGAGAAGTGTGTGGGGGTGGTAAAAAGTGAGCCCAGAAGGTGACTCGCAGCAACTGTCTGACCGGTAGAAATTTCTCCTTTGGTGAAATTCCCTCAGAAACTTCTGAGAACCTCCTGTGGTAAAATTCCCTCCTGGTCATCTAGAAAGTTGCTCGCTTGCAAAATTCCGCTCATCGCGACTCCTTGAACTCAATTTCAAGGCAGAGAGATTCAGTGGAGAGAGAAGCTGTGTCATGCACATGCGCAATGGCTTCCTTCTTAAATCTTAAATAACTCCCATTAAAATTAATATTGTGTGAAATTGCTTCTTAGTGAGCGCCTATAAAGCAAAAGGAAAGTATATACCCAATTTAATGTTTGCAGCTTCCATACTTTTGGAGATCTCGTGATGAATTACTCAGTTAGTGAGTGAGTGAGTCATTTTTAGCATTTATATCTATAGATAATAATGATATATTATTATTATTATTCATCACACAGTCTGCCAGATGTTCAGACTGGATTTGGCATTTTGTCTACCTATCGAGTCCTTACCAAGGGCCTGGTATAGGCAGATGTGGATGTCTGATGGTGTTACAGATACTGTCACAGGATGGAAGCTGTTCCCAGTAAAGTTACCTTTTGAAAATGATTGATGGTGAATTTGTCAATGCTGATGGTGTTCAAGTGGTGCTCCAGTTGTTTTGGAATTGCATCTAAGGCTCCTATTACTGTGTTTCCCCGAAAATAAGACACTGTCTTATATTAATTTTTGTACCCAAAGATGCACTAAGTCTTATTTTCAGGGGATGTCTTATTTTTCCACCGAGGCCGCCCAGAACCGGAAGTCTGAAGCCTTATTATTGGGGAGGTCTTATTTTCGGGGGGTGCCTTATATTTCAGGGAGAGGCAAAAATGTAAATAGGTCTTATTTTCGGAGAATGTCTTACTTTCGAGGAAACAGGGTATGGTTACCTTCTGTATTAGAGTCTCAACTGCTGCTTCTTCTCTGCCAGGGAATATTAGAAGGTAGAGAAGTGATAAGGAGAGAGGATGTTTATCTTTCTGACTAACCAAATGCTTCCATCAAGATTCCTCCAAATTTCTTTTTTCAAGAGATCTATATCAGTTCCTATCACATACGCATGCCAGACTAGAAAACCAATCGGATATACAGTTCACTTCTAAAAATAATTCCTTTTGCTATTAATTCATAATGATTTGTGATCTAATAAATCATTCTAGTTCTGAGAGTTAGTTTTTTACAATGATTCATGGCATCTTGCCATTCTGCTAAACATTCAGTCTTGTATGGATGCTTAAACAATGTCCACACTTGTCTACTGAAGTAGGAGTGTCAACAATGTTGCATGTTGTTTTAGAAATTTAAGAGAGTTTCATTTCAATAGTTTCCTTTTTTTCTAAAAAATTGTTCATTTGTGCTTGTTTCTATTTTCTATTGAGAATTAGCACAAATTTCTGTACAAAATCTGTACAAAATTTCTACAAAATCTAATTAAACAGTTCCAAGGTACAAACACTCAAAGAAACAGAGGAGGGTAAAGAAAATAATAAAACTATACTTCAATAATACATCTTCCTTTCACCTTCATTGATGCATGTATGTGTATAGCTTCCTACACCATCCAGTTATCGAAGATATAGGAAAGCTTGGATTTTAGCATCATCAAAAATATTTTTTATATAAATATGAGTCATTAATTGAATGAACTAAATATACTTCAAGTAACAGATGGGAATCAGGAATAGATACACACACTCTCTCTCACTTCTAATACCAATCTTCTGAGTGTACCCATAGAAGGTAGTGGGATCTTTTCCTAAGGGTTCCTTGCTTTTTCTCAAGCAATTATTGGAGATTAATACAGGATGAAGTGGGGGAAGAAGATACAGTTTCATCTTTCTCTAATTCTCTGGAGCAGATTTTCAGAAAATAGAGGTGATAGACATTTACTTCCACTTCAGTCAGCAGGAGAATACAATTACTCTGCATTTTAGTCAATAAACTTAGGGATGTCCTGTCCTTCAGATGGCTTTAAAAACCAGTTCCTTAAAAGATTTCTGACATTTCAATGAAAATAATACTGCTTCTCCTCTATTTAGACACCCGTTTTGAATACGAAATTATGGAAAGTTACAATTCAGTCTTACCTCATCTTCAACATCAGATGATGAACTGCTGGAAGAATCAGAGCTTGATGAGGAAGAGGAAGATGGAGACAACTTGACCAAAGACAACAAAACGTAAATTTGTGAGATGCAGAATTTGTCAACAGAATGAATTAACCCTGCCCCCCAAATTTATGGATATTATCCAAAGCTGCATCACCTGCATTTGAAAACCAATATTAAACATTAGTAACAAAAATCACCCTTTCCCCTTTAAACAAACTATATAATTAGGTCTTAGATGTTGAAAAAGAAATGAAATCTTTGCTCACCCTACTGGATTTCTTCTTCTCTTTTTTCTTTTTCTAAAAAAAGGATTTTTTTCATTAATATATTTAATAATTGGTGAAGTTAATATTTTTGAAGTGTATTCTATTACAACAGCCACAATAATGCACTTAAAGCAAAGACTATTGTAACAGGAAAATTTCAAATTTCTGGTTCTGTATGGAGTGCACAAATCAGGATATTTACCTCTTTCTTTCTTGAAGTGCTCTCACTTCCACTTAACAATTTCTCTCTATGTTTTTCCAATTCTTTTTTCCAGTTCTGAAAAACAATTGAAGCAATTATGAGTATTTCTCAAGTAGCCTTTGGATTACCTTTATGGGTCAATAACCGATGAGTGCCATTTCTAAAGATTGAAATTTGATTGGAGTTCTATATCCATTCTCCTGGAACAAAATCCCATTGAATCCATTCATTTATTTATTTATACAATTTATACACCAACTGATTCCTGTTCACTTTTTAATAGGTTTGTATTACTAGGCTTCATTATCAGAAGTAGCTAGTACTGCAATCTATCCCCTTTAATTTGTTGGATGCTACAGACCGAATTAGCATTTTTGTTTCTTTATCTTACACAGAGCAACATTTCTGCTAAAACTATCTTTCTTAATTAGGTGGATTAATACGCCTAATATTTATGGCCAACATTAAGAACTTGAGGTGCTTAACGTTCAATCATTGTTAAGAGCAGAATATCCAATCACATGTTATTATTAATCTAGGATGTGGTGGATTAGATTTGCAATCAATGAAAGTTAACTTCTAACATGACAGAGCATTGTTTTATTGCTAATCTCATGTTTGCATTTGATCTCTATCTTTTGATGCATCTGCATGAGATGCAAGTAACACCGAACTATCCTGATATAGCATAAAATTGAAATTTCATTAGCATTCGGTTAATACTAATAATAATACAGGTATAAAATCTAGACTTGTCTCTACATAAATCAAATAACAAACCTCATTCATTCTTTCTTCAAATTCTGCTAAGGCCTTGGAACCTTTCTTCTTCTTTTCCAGTTGTTCTTTTACTTCTTCCCTTTAATGAAAAAAACACATAACTTTTAGCAGATACATAAGTTTAGATCTGAAAATATTAACTTAAGAGTTCTTGGTGCTCTATGAACTTGGTGGTTTTAGACATTTCATTACCAAACTAGGTAACATCATCAGTGAAGAATGTGACTTAAAAAAAATGGAAAAAAACTTGCTCTCTTTCTCTCTTTGTCCATCTAAGCTGAAAAGGTTGTGCAACTTTGGTTTCATTCATGAAGTATGCGAGTTCTATCAAATGGAAACCTACACAAGGTTTTATGCAACACATTTAGATCTACATTCCAAAGATGGGCAGGATCAGTAATTTTAAGAGGTGGGATCATAAATTTAAGGGATGAAATTTTATTTATTTATTGCATTTATATGGCTGCCCATCTCATGTACACAACTCCGGAAAACTAACCATAAACTATGCAGTTTAATTTTCCACATTTGGAGAAATTGCAGGGGACAGGTCATCTGGAATAAAATTGGTGAGTCTCACCCTTATAAAACTTCATGATCAAGGATTTTCACCTATCGGTAAAAGTCTAATAGGATTTGTAAGTCTTAAAAGAGTTTTATTTTGTCCCAAAAGACAAATTGTGAAACATAACCCAAATTTTGCACCTACCCACATTTGGATGAGTTCCAGAAGCCAGAAATAAGATCCTGGTAGCCTATATATGGATCTCAAACTCCATTTTCCATTTTCTAATTTAATGTCATATGTGAACCGGTTCATTAATTTGGGACAGAAGTATTATATTTAAACAAACTTTAATCGACTTTCTTAACAGAACAATCTCATAAAAGGAATAAAATTATTATTTGTAGACATACCACGTTGGTCTTGGTCTGTTCAAGTAGTCTTGTATTGTAGGTCCTGAAGAAGCAGTAGGACCTCGCGATCTAGCCATTGCTATGGGATTCATATATGCCTTAAATATGACAAGGAAAGAGTGAGAGAATCTTAACTTATTCCAGTCTGCAAGTTAGCTTTTTTCTCTATTTTAATTTTCAACTATAATATTGTCATTTAGCCAATCTACATTAGTTACTAACTTGATAGAATTATTCAATGTGTTGGACAGCGACATTATTGAAATAATATATTTTGATGACTTCATTTTTTGGTGATGTGTTCTGCTTCCTCTACAACTCTTATAAAGAAAGCTAGTCTTTAAATGCATATATTTACTGTCTAACATTTATATATAAATAAAATGTAATATATTTGTATAAGTAAAAAACCCTCAGTGATTAATAAAATATGCTAAGTCCCATATGGTTATGACACTGAGGGCAGGGAGGCAATATGTTGAGATATTTCTTACTCTTAATTTGCTTCAGCGAAAGCTGTGTACAATTGGACTCTGGAAATCATTCTGCTCAACAGAAATATGAAACTAACACAGAGGATGGTCTAATACTGTAATATTTAGCAACTTATGGGAGGATAGAAACAAAATAAATATTCTTATAGTACCATTAAGACTAATAATTTTATCACTAAGATTGCCAAGAGAATATGGTATATAAGAAAGAAAATAAATGCTGCTCCTACACTTCCTTCCTTTCCTTTTTCCGTTCTTTTACTATGTTACTACATCAATTTTTGATAACTTATGGGGCACAAAACCGTAATTTATATCCTCTTGACAAAAACCAAAGAAAGTGTGATATTGTGTTTTGATAGTCCTGCATTACATTATATCACATTCAAAATTTTTGTTCCTAAGTGAAACAGTTATTGAATTTTGCCTCATTTTAGGACCTTTCTTGCCACAGTTGTTAAGTGAATATGGCTTTGCTTGGCAAAAGGTTGCAAAAGGTGATCACATGACCCTAGGAGACTGCCACCGTCATAAATATGAACCAGTTGCCTAGCATCTAAATTCTGATCACATGACCGTGGGGCTGCTGCAACCATCATAAATGTGAAAAATGGTCGCAAGTCACTTTTTTCAGTAACTTTGTAACTTCAAACAGACACTAAATGAACTGTTATAAGTAAGGACTACATGTACCGTAATGTACCATAACATAACACAGTATGCAAAATTTTGAATTGGAATAAGGGCTTATTTTAATTTTAACCCCAGGGAACTTTTCATTAATCTTTTCAGGTTGTAGACACCACAAAACAAAATTACAGAAATAAAAAAAAATAGGATGAATAGATTCCCCCCACCAATTGGATTCTTTTCTCACTGAATTATTTTTAAAAAGCATTATAATAAAAAAATCTCATGATATAAAAGATCAGGGTTAACTGAATTTCTGTAGTCAGGCGGTTGACTTGGAGAGTATTTTTTAATCATTTACACTGTTGTAACTCAAGGACTACTGGTACAAATAGTCAATAGTTATTTAATATGAGCAGTATCTCGCTTCTACACAACTGGATTGTGCCATGGGAATTAGAGAATTGAAACATCAAGCTCAGACCCAACTCTGAATAAAAACCCATCTCTTTGGAGAGTTTCTTTGTTTTCTATTTTTTATTTTTTCATCATCTTTTTTCTGGCTTAAATAAAATAGCTTCAAAGTGACTCTTGAAAGCTAATGTATAAACAAACAATTGACATTTTGATTTTAGGCAGAGTTTGACTTATACAAAATGACACATCAGGCTGCATATATAACATCTCATTTACAAACAAATCTTTGTCTTAAAGTGGCCTGTTTTATAATGGATTTACTACTGCCTATATTTATTCAGAAAATTAAGGTTATTCAGAGAGGAATAAAAAACTTCCCCTCAGTTTAAACATTTCACTGACTGTACAAAGTTTGGTAAGTGCTTCTCTAGTGCTAAGAGCAACAAATTATCATCCAATGCGAAGTAGTTTTTACTTAGGACAAATATAATTTCTATGTCTTCAGTGTATTTTTCGGAATTTAACAAAAGCAGGTAACATAGTCACTTCAAACTGACAAATACTGATGAGCAGTATTTCTTTTTCTAAAAAGGACAGCTAAATAGACAGATTCCTTTAGCACTTTAAGCTTTTCACTATCTTTTGGATATAAAAATCTTGTTGCTCAATATATAGTGTCTACCTGAATGATCTATACATTTTGATGTGATAATTAATTCACCTTAAAGCATGAAGCAAATAAACAAACAAAAACCACCAAGATTAAAAACACAAAAAACAATGGACTTAAGTTTTGAAATATAAAATCTGGGACTCAAGATTGTGTTATAATCCGTGAGAAACATACAGGTGCACTCCATATATTCACAAAAGATCAGACAATATCCTTATTAAAAAAAAAAGTACCAGGTCATTTTTCATTCTCATCACATAATTGAGATGAAAAATCCACCAGATTCCCAAGGGCAGAGGGAGCCCAACTTTCTACTTTGCTGTTACGACAGAGGGAGAAATGTTTCTTGTGCAAAGTCCAAGCAAGCCTCCTCTCACAGCCACCAACCCACCCCTCCCACTCAAACGACTACAAAGCCCATGACAATCAGAACTATTTTTAGTAGCTCGGCCCTTTTGTCAAGGCAATGAGGAAAGGCCTGCAGGGTGCCTGTGACAGGCACTAGGCACCCCCCTTCCCCACCCCACCCGCATACTCCCTCCCCCAACATCAAAGGGGGTCGATCGCACAGCCATCGTCTCCTTCCGAGCCCCTCATTCCCAGCCAGGCCAGTAGGAAAGGCCGTGTCCCTTCCTCACGTCCCTTGACGGTTTCGACCAGGCCCCCAGGAGAGACTTAGCTTACGCACCACCCGGTTATCCCTCTTCCCCATGGCGTGCAGGAATTCCGGGACCCCAGCGACGAAAACCAAACCGGCCTAGCTGGGACCCCTTTCTCTGCTACCCGTCAAGTTTTTAACATCAGATACTACTGAGCATGCTCAGTGACACCGAACATGCTCGGTGGAAGCCATTGAAGCCACTTGCCCTTCCTTCTATGCCCTCACGAGGAGAACGAGACGGGTGGAAGGAGCGGACGTTTAGCGTGTGCTTGCGGAACTATGATTTTCTTTCTTTTTAAAAAACTTCGAAGATTAATACGTTCAATAGTTAAAATACAGTATGGAATAAATGTAATGAGAGTGAATGCGACTTCAAAAAGGAGGGAGGGCGCCGGGGTTGC
>JANHFO010006510.1:15482-27275 GCA_032468095.1 Pareas carinatus | reverse complement strand
GACATTGTAACTTAGAAAAAAACAAAAACAGGATAAATTATAGAGATGCAAAAAAAATATGCATGGGGAAAATAAATATGTAATATTAACATCTTGAGTTATCTAATAATAAACCTGAAAAATTCCAGGACAAGCAAAAGCTGAGCTGTTTATGAAAAATAAACTGCATCTCATTGCTACAAAATCAAGAATTCTGTTGGACTCGATGACTATGGTTAACTTTGTTTTGAAGGAAAGGCAATAATTAGTTGCATATATACAAAGCATTGATATCTGATTTTGGAAATGTGTGGCGAAATATATTCAGTTGGAAATTCAATGGTCACTTTAAATGTTACAGATTCAGCAAACAAGAAGCCCATGATCTCTTGTGCTTTGTGTATTTGTACTCCTAAAGAACTACCTACTTTAGAAATCTCCCTAAACAAACCAAAGAGAAAATATGTATATATTTAAAACATGAGTTAGAATGTTTCTACTTGTACTGGTGTGATACTGACTACAACTCAAAACAGTGAAAAAAATCAGACAAGGAAACTGAGTTGTTAATTTAATATACTTTATTGAAAGTTTTGCATTTATTTTTACATTACAATTTTAAAATGTTTATGAAAGTAAAGCTGAGATGGGTGCCTAAAATAAAAGAAGACATGCTTTCTTTCAACATGCTTTTCATCTAATTAAAAGAAAAAAATATTCCTGATTTTGAAATGTTTTGATAGTAATTTCTCATACTGATAATTATCTTCAACTATGGTATATGTACATGCGTTCTGACTTTGCAAACAGAAAATATCCAGTTCCATATCTGTCTCAAATAAACAGGAAATCTAAACATCTGCAATCTAACATTTTTTATCAATAATTCGCTTACATTGGAATACTTAAATTTAAAATCTATTTAACAAGCAACACTAAACCTCTTGTGTTTAGCTGCTTTCTTTACACACTTAGCTGGTAATGAATTTAACTAAGGAATTTTGTTCTCAACAATCATAAAAGATTACTCTAAATATCTGCATTTCTGTGAGCAAGAAAATAAACTGCAATGTAATATCCTAGGTATTTGATAGTCAAGTGTATTATAACATCGTTTATCATGAATTACATAATTTGAATCATTTGTTTGCTGTCATGTGCATGACATCACTTTTTCCTTGCTTCCCCATGATCTCCATTTGTTACATTAAGCAATTCTGCTTTAAAACTGATAGGACTATGAGCATGTTTGCATGTCTTCAACTTTTTGCCTGTCTGCAGTCTATTTCCATGATGCAAAGAGGTATGACAATTCACACAGGACTGTATTATCACATTTCTGCACATCTTTATTTAACATTAAAATATTTTATCAAACTTTCCTAGAATTTCTATAATTAGCAGATTTGAATGTTAAATAAAGCAGATCTAATAATAAAAACACCTAAGTAATATATATATAATTGGTCCAAGCAGCCCACCAAAAAGTTTGTGATATATAATATTTCAAAAGTGATAATATAAAATAAGTTCATAGTTAGGCATAAATGCTGCTGTTTCATAGAGCACATTTCTACATTTATCAAAACTCCTTGTAACAAATGTTCACAGAATTGCAGCATTGTCATGATTGCAGAATGTAGGTATAATATAGCATGGCCCCTCTAGAATAAGTTCTTGATGTAACAAAAAATGGAAGAGCAGAACATATGCAGTCTGATCGATCATGTTTGGTTGCAAACTGATCTAACATCACCTAGTAGAATTAGAAACACAGATTCTTTAAACAGCAGTAAATAGCGCACTATGTTACATCAATTTACGCAGCTTTGAAAAGAAACAGTAGTTAAAGATGCTCTTATCCAAAAAGCAGGACATGACTGAAGAACAAAGTACAATCTTTTATACCATGCAATGCTCCACTATAAGTGCCATTTTTAGTTTAAGGAAACTTTTATTGAGGTTAGCCAAAAATCATAAATGGATTTTGATATAAAAGTGACTTGATTAGCACAGAACCATTGAGATTTTATTCATTTATTTAGCATGTTGCCATGTCATTGAGTTTTAACGCGAGTGGCTTATTTCTAATGGTTATGTTTGATAGAACAGAAAACAATTCTAAATTAAACAGCATAATACATTAAGACCCATTGAGCACAGACACAAAGTTCTGAAAGTATTAGATGGTATGATTCTTCCTTATATTGCACTGGAGAGTTCAGATCCATTCTTAAGAGTTTTGGAAGATTCTGCTCAGAAAGGAACACATAACTTTCTCCCATTCATTGCACACTGCGTCAGTAGTAGCAACATCTGGGGTGGAACCATGTCTTTTCAATAGAAGGAAACTGAATCTTTGACTGGCTCCGCGATACATAATTACATTCTTTTCTGGATTGTTTTCATAGGCAGTTTCACTTGCTGATTTCTATAGCGGTGGTCATCTATGTTATCTGCAGGCCAAATTCTAAAAACTTTTTTTTTCCAACTGTAAGAATAAATATTCTGATTCATCAGACTTTGTGGAGGGCTACAATTATATTACATTGCTTTCAATTTGAACTGATGACATGGGAGCAGAGACAAGACGACTAGTAGCCAGAATAAAATGATTTAAAAAAACTAGTTGATGCCACAATGCTTTTAACACTATAATAATGTATACTAAGTTTTATAAACACCAATGTATCTCAGCTTTAAGCAGTACATCATTTTAGAAAGAATATCTGAACATGCTGAGTCCCTACTGAACTACAGTTAACTGCAGAGATTCATATTTTTTTAAATTGTCAATGGCCTCAGTTTATAATTAACACTGAAGAGGCTTCATCAATATTTCACTTTCACTTCTTCTCCTTTTAATTTATAATAAGGGAACAAAAAGTAACTATGATTTGACAAGAACAAATCTTACCTTAATTAACAATTTTTCTCTAAAACTTTATACACAAGCAGTGGTCTAGTATTTATTGTAGTATAATTTGTTATAAAAGTTAAAACATGGATCATTCATGGTACTGATACTTTTGAACTTCGGATCAGTATATGAAATCTGCTATTTTAATTTATAATTCAACAATTAGGCTATTCTTTCACATTGCCTCTTTTGTTGTGCTAACAGCATCAGTAACTACAGATATTAGTAGTGACTATTCTCAAATGTCTTTTGCTGAATAGATGGTGTCTAGGAGGACAGCAGAGTGTCTTTTTCTTCTTGACATTCCCATTCAACAAATGTAGAATTATTTAATTATTGTCACATATTTTTATTTTTATGTACAAAGTTATCAAAGCTAAAACTTATCAGAAATTATGGACACATTTCTAAGAACTACAAAAATAAAATAAAATAAAATAAATGAAGCTAATTAAATCTGATTAATTTCCCACAGCATTTTCTACATGTAATCTTTACTCTATCTGAACTTTTCAAGTTCACCTACGTTGTTTTCAAAAACAAGAACTAAAAAAATACTATATCCAACAAGCTTTGTCTCTTTAGTGGCAAAATGCAAATATTATATTATGCAGCTCATTCAGGTCATTTATTTAAAATCCTGTCTACCTTTTAGTCTAATTAGATTAGCAGCTCACACTCTATAACGAATATTTTTTAAAAATGAAAACAATAGTGTGCACTTGCAATTTTAAAGAATACATACATTTTATCTCAGCTCCAAATAGCTGAGAGATCTATTTCAGTAACTTGTAACATACAACATTTAAAATACACTGCAGATATACAATTAAAGTGAAAATAAATGTTGACCCTATCAGTTGGGTTTGAGTGCTGTTACTAACCACATGTCTTCATTGAATCAGCCAGTTACTAAGCAAGAACCTGAGACTGTAAATTTTTCTTGTAACTGTAAACGCGTTTATTCCCCAGTAAATCTCACTGGTTTAGGTGGAAGGGCTTCAAGAGAAACTCTGTTTAGGGACACAATCCTCAAACTGTAATCATCTAATAAATTGCATTGTAATGATCCTGTAGAAAAATCAGCTGATTGGAAATCCTCAGAAAAATAGCTTGCGTAGAGATCTAACTCTAGGCCTTGAAAGCTCAAACCAGCTGAGCTAGAGAAATAGCTTCACTAGGATAATCCTATCAACATTTACACCATTAAATGAGTCAGCCAACTGTGTTAGACACAGGCACATTCCATCAGTTATGGAATCACTCTGAGTGCAGAAAACCTGGTGTACCTACAGTTGTTCTTTATCCAGCTGCAATTCACTGGAATATGATTTTTCAAGAATAATGCTGCTATCACCTACTCAAGTGATTAAGGAAACAGAATCAACGTATAACCACTGAAGCACCCATGGACTGGAATTATGTGCAGATTTTTCTCATTCTCTTGTCTGAGGAAGCAGCACAGATTCCTCACTGCGTGAACAATAACGCCTTGCTCGTAAAAGAGAAATAAGAGGTCTATGAATGTTGAGTTCCACTTAGGCTCAGAAACTTAATGATCAAGCCACTTTATAGAAGTCCCACTGACTAGTCTTAAACTGACAACTTTCTTTAGGACTGTAGTTCAAATCAAAGTAAATATAATTTAACCTCAGACAGAAAATGCTGATTAGGTATATTTGCATTTCCAAAATATTAAGGACATAAAATATGAATATGAATAAAATTAAATGACACACGTTCTGACAAAAACATACTTTGATATAACAGTATATATAAACATGTTGTCATCTCCAAAAAATGAATTTCAAGTTATAATGTTGAATTTATGGAATCTTACTGAATAAAGTATTTAATCAATGAATCGTCATATTTTTAGGAAAGAAATCTCAGACTTAGAAACCAACTTCTTTGCTCATACATTGAGCATATACAGCAGATGCACACAATTTGAATAGCTTTAGCAGAATAGGTCAAAGAGTTGCTCTGGACTGTAGGCACCCCAAAATAAATAATTTTAGAGGTGCATTCCTACATGCAAAGGATAGTATACAGCAAATAGTAGAAGTGTAAAGATATAATTAGCTGTTTTATGTGTCCTACTCATATACTATGCTGATATCTTGCATCAGAGTGATTATTAAAACAAACACACAAATAGGATTCACATATTACTTGAATTAGCTCATATAAGTTGCTGAACCATAAACTATGATTTACAAAAAAATAATGACTGAGTTCATATAATATGCTATATTGTCACTCAACAAACCATTTTATGAGTTAGCATAACATGAGGACCTAGTCATTGGCACTGTAAGCAGTTGGTAAAGGTAACAGCACATATTTTGGAAAAAGGGCAGGCTGATTTCTTATTGACAAACCAGACATAGGAATCCCTAACAAGTCATAAGGACATCAGCAGTATAAGTGCACCATTATGGAAATGATAGAACTGTATACTTTCATCATAACTCAAACACATATTCACATTCTTTGATGACACAACACAAATTGTCATTTTCCCTTCACTGATCTCTCCATAGACATAAATGCAACTGAAAAACTTGATTTCAAATACATTAGCAATGAACAGGAGAAAAAACAGATACTAATAAATCAAAGTCTGTGATGTACAACACATACCCTTCAAAAATAGAAGTCATTGACTGGAAGTTGTCAAACTAAACCCACCTATATTAGAGTTATGAAGAATACATTGTGAATGGCATTTGATTTGCCATCAGAATGACAGTTGAAAGAAAGCATAGTATATGATGGCATAATCATCTCTGCCATCGTTAAACATAATATCCTGCTGGTAGACACTGGTTCTTTCTAGCTTCAATTATTGCTATCTGTTCTACTCAGGCTAACATCTCTGAACCGACAACTAAATGCTGATTTTGTTTCTATGACTTTGTATCATTTTCTGTTCCTCTTATGTTCTGCTAAATAAACCAGTTCTTCCTGACTGCCAGTTATTCAGCTTCATCTGCCTCTATTTCTTCGAAATTTTTAGGTTTGAGCCCTGGTATTTTATCAAACCTATCTGTTCTATGTTACC
Organism: Pareas carinatus; assembly: GCA_032468095.1. NCBI lineage: Eukaryota > Metazoa > Chordata > Lepidosauria > Squamata > Pareidae > Pareas > Pareas carinatus. Next base: position 21,309 of record JANHFO010006510.1, on the reverse strand, counting down.
TATCTCTAAGACTGTTTTTTTCTGATTCAGAGCTTCCTGTCTTGAATCTCCTAGCATTCCACCACAATTTTAGTCTAATTGCAATGCAAGTTGTAGTTTCATTTTTCTATATAATTTAAACTGAAAAAAGACTTCTTACATATAAAAAGAAACTGTGCAAATAAGTAGATAATTCACTGCATGTTCTTCATGTATTTTCTGTACAGTGCATATTGGAAAAAAATGTGAATATGTGCGAGTATGTACATTATCAAACATTACAATCCTGAACTAAGTACTTGAAAAGGTCATTGATTTCAGTAGGTGAAATGCCCACTGGCAAGTGGAGGACTGAAATATTTATATGAATGCAACAGCATAAACAGTGAATGACCAGTTCTAAACAAAAGTTCTAATTATGTTGACTGAAGGCAAAATATCTGTTTTATTAGCTCTGATATTTACAATTGTTGGAATGATTTAGACGTGTTCGACATGGTCATCAAAATAGAAGCAGTATGTGAGTATGCTCCTAGAAATTTTCATTTCTAATTTTATACACTAAAGTTTAATTAGAATTTGTAATTAGATAAATATTAAAAGAAGCAAACAGACTGCACACTTGAAAAGGCAATAAAATAATCTTATCCCTGCAAGATCCTTCCAGAATATATATTGAAACTATTCAAAAACTTTTCTTGCTAAATATATACCTGGCTGGTTATACTAATTTTTGACAATAGAATTAACAATATTATGAACACAATAAGCTGACTATCCAGAGAAGGAAGCAAATTGTTGGATTAAAGTCAGCATTTATGTATCAAAATAAGGCTCTAGAGATTACTAACCTGCAAAAAAGAAGTTTATTAGCTTTTGGTGACCTGGCAGAGGAGGTTTAAACTTTTCCAGCAGCTACTGCCATTCTATGTGTGGCAGAGAAGAAGATTCCGAACAGCGTCCCTGGTTTCTATGCTGGAAAAAGAAAGGTGATAGCACATTTCCATTCCCCTACCCACCTGCAGCTCTCTCACCTACATGCTATTTCTTGTTGCTTTACAGCCAGACGGATGCTTAAATTTAAGTGTATGCTGAGGTCTCCTTAGATATACCTGAAATCTTTCCAGACCAAAACCCACTGTCTTCTGAAATCCTGAATCTTACTCCATTTAGTTTGTCACTTCCATGTATTCTGCAACTAAAATTATATCAATATGCATTAAATTAAGTGAAATATAATGAATAAAAGGAAGTTTATGATGATTTGATAAAATGTCTGGTTAATTTATCCTGACATCATGTAAGGTAGAAAATTTCTAAACTATGCTAGCAAATCTCATTAAAAGAGGAACACTAGCTAAAAGCTTTCAAAAAACACTGTGAATATGCTTAACTTTTTCAAACTCAACATGTCATGTACTGGATTATATTACTGGATGAATGTATATGCAATATGATAAAATATATAAGCCATAAAGAAGTTACTGTTAATTGCAAAGATACCCAAGATAGTATCTTTCTGGATTATCCTACATTTTAAGGTAATTGTAATTTCTAGCAGCCAAAAAATCAATGTAACGTGAATAATGTATGCGTATTTTATAAAAACAAGTAACAAAATACAAACATGAGCAGATAACTTTAAGCAAGAAGAATAGTCATGTGAAAATGACTGGCAGCAAGCAGAACCAGCCTGAGATATATGTTACTGTCCAGGAGGCTAAAATAAAAAATACTAAAGATAAACTTCAATGTAATATCTTGCAATAGAGCGGAAGATGCTGGAACTCATTACATGTTATCTTAGACTGAAAACTTTGAATTGCATATTTTAGCTATGCAAGCATATATTCAGGCCAAATCAAGAAAGCAGAATAATTTTAAATACAGTGGTACATTTAATGTCCCTGGTTTCCTGTTGGAAATTAGACTAGCTAGCTGAAACAATTCTCATAAACAAGACAAACATTTTATGGTATTCTGGTGAACAATGTAGCTGATGCAGACTGCAATATTCACACAATACAAGAAACACTACTATAGTGCTGCAAGAAGATATTTCCAGAAGACTTTTTCTCAGCATCCGATCTATTGCTCTTTAGCCCAATCCAAGTGCGCAGTCACTTCCATCTCAAAACTCCTCAGTGGGTCTTCTGTCACAGCCTAAGGAACTGTGGTCAGAAATGAAAAAGTGAAAAATTCTGCTGGAACCTGCAAGCCAGTGAGTTTTAGGGAAAGTCTTTTGGATCAGAGCCAAGGGAACTGAACTGGAGGCAGGAGAGATTCTTCTGCAGGTATTCCCTGAGCTAAGTCTATGCCAAACCTAAATGAACAGATATACATAAAGTTGAATAATTTCTATTGCACATAGTTGGTAGCATGAACAGCAGAACAAACATTCTTATATTTTTTAAAGACAGTATCTTAAAACTAAAAAGAGAAGCATTTAGACGTTCAGCTTAGATCTGTACGATATAGATGTAATAACTAGAATTCACCAGGGAGGGTAAAACATATTATAGAAAGTTATATAGGCCACTTGAATTGCTCATATTTGTGAAGTATGACATATCATACCATTGCTAAGTCTGAAATAATTTCACTGATATTCCCATAAAATACTAAATTTACTTAAATTCATTCTGAATTATAATAGCAGTAACTTAAAATCAATTGTCATAGGGTTACTCTACTGAAGGTCAAGATAAATACAAAATGTCAGCATAGCAAAATTTCAGTTTCTAGAAAATGACTTGAAATAAGTATGCAAATTGTGAGAAACTTCCATAGCAGGGCATTTTGTTTAGTAACTTGGACGACTGTAATCTTGACACAACTAGAGGACATTAGATTGGTAAAACATATAGCAAAGGGATATTCACATGAGTCTTGTTGTGTCCCACTGAAAATAAATTACTGAGAAACAAGACCTAGGAAAACAAACCAAATGCAATGCTGAATTGTTGGATATATGCACTCTTTCATCCCTTATATAGGCTACAAATAAAATAAAATAAAATGAGTGAGCATTATACAGAAAAATATTGGGGACTTATTCTATGAATTAACATTCAAAGTATAAAGAAATGGTTGACACAACTCATTAAACAGAAAAGGATTAGACATCAAAGCAACAATTATCATAGATAGGAATATGAACCATAGATTAGTTTCAATAGCACCTATATCTTCTGATTTGCTGCAACCATTAATATATTGGTGCTGAAGCTATATTAGACTCACTCTAAGGCAACCAAGTGATAAGTGTATTAAACATATTTCATCAAACCATACTACAAAAATAAATTTTCTTTTTAAAATTCAATGTTTTTACAAAAACTCTAAAACATATACACATAATGCAGGATTTAAAATATTTGTGCTAATGTGACTTATAGTTATGTGACTTATTCATCAAGTTGGCTTTAGGTAAAGAAAAATGTGAAAAGCCAAGCAGGGCAGAGCACTGTTGACAAATATGGGCTCCTAATATTTTCACATAGAAAAATAAAATCGATTGAATTATATGAAATGTTGGATTAGAAGCAAATTTGAAGGTTGTATGGTCTGATGCCTAAGTTATTTGCAATCATGACATACAGGCTTGAATATCAGCTATGAGCACCTGGTTTCTCATTGCATAATCCAATGCATGTTTATTCAGAAGTAAGTCTCAGTGAATTAGATCTGTATTTACACTGCCATACAGTACTTTCATTATAATTCCTGTGGTTTTATTCATACTATATTGTCTCAGAGATTTCAAAGGACCAATTTTAAATATATCTGCAGTTGATTGCAGCACATTTTGTTCAAAATAATTTACCCTCAAGAGAAAAAACCACAGGGCTGCAGATTTATTTTTGTATGTGATCTGCAGAAAGTCACACGGGATTCAGCAAGGCCTTAGTATCAAATAAGCAGGAACAGTTTATAAGTTATTAAAGGTTCAATTCTTTACATAGTTGTGCCTCATTAAATCCAACAGAGCTTATTTTAGAGAAGGTATTTTTAGATTGCCATTTTAGTTTATGTATACATATGTGCATGCGTGGGTAAGCATATTACACATTTGTATGTATATGTATACAGACACACACACACACACATATATATAAGTACTTAATCTTTTCTTATTTCATCTTTGAATCTGAAAATAAATCTGAAATTCATAATTTCCAAAGTCATAGAAGTGTATTATCAGAAAAGATAAAGATGAAATGCTATGCAGTGACTGACATAAATTTAGCAGATGATAGGAACGACCCCTAAAAATTAATTTCTTTAAAATCACCTGTTCTCTTTACCAGATGTATATTATTAATACTTGAAGATTAAGTCACAGACATAATAAAATGTTATCATCTTCCATCTGTTATTACAGAAAGATCCTGTGGATTATAATTGCCAGATGAATTTTTTACATTTTTCCTCTTTAGGGTAGAGATTCTATAGCTCAATGTCATTCTTTTAAATATTACTTCAACAATACTTCTGAATTCATGATCAAGCAAATAAACAGGAAAAAAAACTACCACTATAACTCCCAGAGGAGGACCAAGTCAAACCTCAGCACCCAGAAATAGAAATAAAATCATATTTTGGTAGAGAGATTCCATGGTGGCATCATTCAACACTAGGAGAAAAAGGCAGCAAAACTGATCAACAGCTTCTCTCATCCAGTAGATTTCCAGATAGACTAACAAGCACCAAGCTACAGTGGAACCCATTTAAAGTTTTTGTATCTTGCATTGTTTTGACATGCCTAACTAGGTTCTTTTCCTTGGAGAGGCAGAGCATCATTTTGAAGAACAACACGATTATGTGAAGTCTTCAAGAAAGTTTTCAGACATACAATGATGCTTTTTACCTTTAACAGTGATCTTATTAATCTAGTTTATTCATCCTTAGGTTAGCCTGATAAAGCCTTACAGTGAATTCATCTCTGTGGAGTTTTGACTGGAAGACACATCAGAATCTGTGCTTTCTTTGCATTTCTCCAAGTCATGAAAATAAGGATGAGTTAAGGCATCATAAGCTGATATTCTCTTCATAGGATTGAATGTCAGACATTTCTGTATAAGATAGAGAAAAGACAATTAGTAGCGGGCAACACTCTGATAGATACAGCAAGACACTTTTTCTGCTGCTGACTCAAAGACTTAACAAGAAAAGGCAAAGACTTATTAGGTAATGATCTTTTTAAAGATAGAGCCAAAGCTTTTGTCTGTATTGTCATCAGCATTGCTTTCAAGAGGAGCAGTATGTAATTAGCCTTGACTGAAAAAAGCTATGCAGAATTAAATCCAGTTAATATATGAAAGAGAGGCCAACACAAAATCTCAGAATTTTAGATTACATTGGAAAAGTAAACAAATAGTGAGAAAAATTAATAGGAAACTGTTTGAATATAAGTTGTTCTCAATTTACAACCAGTGAAACTACAATGGTGCTGAAAACAGTGACAACCAGGCCTTCCTACAGCCATCTTAGTGTCTCTATGGTCACATGATCAAGATCCAGGTGCTTGGCAACTGGCATGTATTTGCGACAGTTGCTGTGTCTTGAGTTCACATGATTGTTCATGATCTTCCCAGGGGACTTCCAACAAAGTCAGTGGTGAAAGCCAGATTTTCTTAAAAACCGTGTGATTACATTAACGACTGAAGATATAGTCACAAAATTGGACACAACTTATTCAACGATTATTGCTTAGTGATGAAAGTTTCAATTCAAATTGTGATTGCAAGTCAAAGACTACCTATACTATTAACTAGCTGACCCGGCCACGCGTTGCTGTGGCTCAGTTTGGGGCTGTTTTAAGTGCCTGGGGCGGAAATGCAATCTC
>JANHFO010006508.1:13505-24966 GCA_032468095.1 Pareas carinatus | reverse complement strand
AAGTTAGTTTAATTATTACAAAATAATTGAAGCTTCTTTAAGTATTACACATTTTAGTGTGATATTTGTTCCTGAGACAGAGAGAATGAGAGAAAGACACACAGAGAGAGACAGAGAGAGACACAGAGACAGAGACACACACAGAAAGACACACACACACACACACACACACACACACACACACCTGGACCTACAAACCTATACCCGTGAAAATCAACGAAAACATATATATATATATACTAGCAATCTGTACCCGCGCTACGCTACGGGCTTAGTATTGTGGGCTCCATAAGCTCCCCAGGTCCCGAAAAAGCGATCTGCAGGCCTGGGGGAAGCTTCTAATGAAGGCTGGAGGCCTCTCTGGAGGAGTTCCCCAGGCCCGTCGATCGTTTTTTAGGCCTGCGCGGAGCTCGGGGATGCTTCTAAGCAGGCCAGCTGCCAGTTCTAGAGGCCTCCTGAAGCTCCACGGGGGCAGAAAAAACGATTGACGGGCCTGGGGGACCCCTCCAGAGAGGCCTGCAGCCTTGATTAGAAGCTCCCCCCAGACCCATGGATCATTTTTTCGGGATCCACGGAGCTTCCGGAGGCCTGTAGAACAGGCGGCTGGGCTGCTCAGAAGCGTCCCAGAGCTGGGCGGGGCCCGAAAAATCAATCTGCAGGCCTGGGGGAAGTTTCTAACCAAGGCCACAGGCCTCTCTGGAGGAGTCCCCCAGGCCCATCGATCGTTTTTTAGACCCGCGCGGAGCTTCGGGAGTAGAGGAAGAGTGGGGAGAGGGAGAGTGGGGCCTGACCTACCCACCCTGCTGCTCCTTGCCTTGCTGCTCCTGCCTCCACCATAAATGTTGGATAAACTGCCTTCGCATTTGAATTGTGGATGCCCCTTCCCACTGTGTCCTCTGATTGGCACAGCACAGGTTGGCTCCTCCCATTTTCACAAAATCTTAAATAACTCCTTTAAAAATAATTTATGTTGAGAAATTTTAGTTCTATTCTGGTCCTAGATGGGAATCCAAGGTATGTATGAATTTTCAGTACTGTAGCTTTTATGGTTTCTGAGAAATAGCGATGAGTCAGACATCAGTGAGTGGAAAATGAGTGGGTTTTTGACAAATATATCTATAGAAATGTGAAATGCCACTCACTCACTGGCTGACTCATCACCAGATCTCAAAAAGTATAAAAGGTACAAACATGAAATTTGCTACATACCTTTGCCTTGTCATCTAGGTGCTCACTAAGAAAGGATTTTTCAAAATATTAATTTTTACATGAGTTATTTTAAATTTTTAATTTCAGATGTTTAGAGGATTGTGATCGGACAAAATATTCGTTTGTTACCTTACTTCTGATTGGAGGGCTTTCGCAGTCTGTTCTTTGGTTTTGAATTTTTCGGTTGAAAAACCAGTAGCACCAATGCAAGTGGACAGCACTCTAATCTCTGAACAGTTTCACCAGTAGTGGCAGTTTCACCAGAATCATGGCAGGGCGAGGAGCCGCAGGGCAGGTGAGTGTGGGGCTGGATAGCAGGACAGCCACCCAGTACTCAGTGGGGGAGGCAGTGGGGTGCCCGAAAATTTCATTATTTAACATTTATTGCCATGAGCAGTGTGCATGCGCAGGAAGAAGATTTCATGGATCTGCATGTTCAGGCTTCCCACAGCTTCCTTCTTCCTTGCTTCATACTCAGCATCCCTCCTTCCTTGGCCACCTTCCCTATTCCTGCAGCGGTGGGACTCTGGAGGGGGAAACGGCACAGCAATGGTGCTGGGCTCTTCCAGGTGCTGCCTCCTCCTCTGGCCAGAAGGATGGTCCTAGAAGCACATTGGAGTCCCGGTGGGTACAATTGGGGTGGACAGTGAAGTGAGCTCTGGCTGGAGGGAGAGACTTCAGGTCGACAAATCTGCTTCGCTGGGAGGCTCTGCTGCCGTGTGAGGCATGGATGAGTGGGGGCGAAGTAAGAGGGGGGAGGGATGCGGTTCAGGGGTTGGGAGGGTAGGCTGCTTCTCCTTTTGAAAGAATTCACAAGCATCTGCCTATAGCAAAACATGGGTGCTGGCAACTAGTAAGTTTATATTTTCTTTCTTTCTTTCTTTCTTTCTTTCTTTTTTATTTTTCTTCTTTTTTCTTTTTCTTCTTTTTTCTTTTTCTTTTTTCTTTTTATTACCTTTTTGAATTTGTTTTTTGTATTTTAAAAATATAATAATAAACAACATACATGACAGGATATTTGAAGAGTTAAAAATTAACATAGCTTAGAAGTTCAGCATATTTTATTTTCTATATATAGCCTATTTGCTATGCATATTTTGTCAGAACTTTCACTGATTTTACTAGGTTTTTCTAGGTTTTTTCCCCCCTCTTGGAATTGCATCCTTGAAGTGCAGATAAAATATCTGCTTCTTACAACAGTAGGTTTTTCCCTCTAGTAACCTACTATAAAGATACACACCAAAATCCAGTCATACCATATTTTACCACAGCAGATTTTGGTAGTTAATCATGGTTGCCATCAGTTCAATTTGGCATCTGATGTAAACCAAAAGGCACTAAATAATCTTTATCATGTTGATCTAAGGTCATCTATGCCAAAGGGTGATCAATAGAAAAGGACAGCTGAGTGGTTCTGTAATAAAGTACTGCCATCTCACTGTACTTGAAAAAAAAGTGACAGGGTGAAGAATTAAATTCTTTTGCCATCGACTGCTCATCAAACCAAAGATATATCAGAGGAGAAAAATTGTACTTCGTGGGCAGAAATGGGAAAAATCGAACGACAAAGAACAGATTTTGCTACTTAGAGTAGATCTCGACAAAATCAACCCTGGCCTTAAAAGACTCAGAACACCAGTGTGTTCCTTCTAGTTGACCAATAAGAGAGTTGAATTTTGAATCTGAAGACAAAGGTGCTTTGGAACATGCCTTAAACCAAATGCTCTTTTGCCCGGGATTGTCCTGTAGCTGTGGGAGGCTACTGTGCAATCCTGAAAACAGACCCAGCTGCTTTAAAAGAAGTTGTAGACAACTGCTACAGGAATATCTCCACATGTTCAAAAGCATCTTTTCCACTTCAAATTTGAAGCAAAGCAGAGCCCTAGTGCTATGAGTTGGAGATACCTTGAGTCCTTTTGAGTTACAAAGCTAATACCTGCCATACAAAGCAATCATATGACTAAAGGGAGGAATAAAGGAATATAAGATTGATCTTTTCAATTAGATGGCACCTTTGAGTCATCCTTGCTGTTTTCTTAGCAATGTTTCAGAAGTGGTTTGACATTGTCTGCTTCCTAGGGCTGAGAAAGAGTGACTGGCCCAATGTCACCCAGCTGGCTTTGTGCCTAAGGTAGATCTAGAACGCACAACTTCCTGGTTTCTAGCCTGATAACCTAAACTATGCCAAAATAGCTCTCATATACAAGAGTGATAGTCACATAAGAATACTACCAACATGAACATTCAGTGGCTTGTTAATAGGGTATTTCTGAAACCAAATGAACTGGGGAAAGAATATGGGAAATATTTGCATGTATGTTTTGGTTGTCTGGTCAAGCAAAAGCAAAAACAATTCACCTATCCCCAAAGGATTTTCAACTGTACCTACAGATCAATTGGTTTTACATTCTCTGATTTTTCCCCTCTTAAGGCTATTTTCATATGTGATTAGAAAAGAAGCACCAACATAATAATTGTTTGTATTTCTGAGTACTGTTTTCTTACTACAAACATTTGGGACATTTTCCTCACCTACAGTCAGAAATAACTGCAATTTGGTTTCTCTTTTTTCCCTTAAGATTTTGTGTATGTGTGTGTAGATAGACAGATGATGGAATAATGAGGCACATCACAGAATTCTGAAATATGTGAATTCCAAGGATAATGGCTCTCTAATTTGCACACTGATTTCAGAAATATGAATTTGATTATTTCTTTTTAAAACAAAGATTCCTGTCTTTCCCCCCATGTGATTTCAAAAGCAGTGGAGAAAGAATTCTTGGAGCTCAAATGTACATGAGGAGAATTATTTATTTATTGCATTATTATTCTGCCAAATTTGCTAAGGACTCCCAACAGTTTATAATTACAGCTATAACAACCATGGTACATAATTAAAACAGCCATGGTGGAAAATCCAAGTAGTTTGTTGGATTTATGATAATCCAATCCCAAAATAAAATAAAAGTAATAATAGTAGACCGCAAAGATTAGTTACTGAATGTCTTCAGAAAAGTTATGTTATTACAATCTGGAAAAGTATTAAGAAGGAACCAATGTTATTTTAAAGGTATTCCATGATGAAAACTATTTCAAAACAGCTTAAGAAATGGTAGATATCAGATATCATAGGTTATTTTTCTTTTTTCCTGCCCAGTCTGAATGGTAATCATTGAGTCAGAAGCAGAAAGGCTTCTGAAAGGACCAGAACTGTGGAACATTTGGCATTTTATGACCATCTCATTGTATTCAGGATAAGTAAAAGCTGAGGAAAATTCCATTGCACCAAGGACATCTAAGGTTCTGCAAAGACAACTTGGCTCTTTTGATTTGCCCCTAGCAATCCTAGTGACTTATCATCCCCTCTCTTTTCTTGACATGGGAACAGCTGGTGGAGAGGGAGGAAATCACAGAGAAAGTAATAATGTTTAATTATCTGCAGTTGGAACTCATAAACTCTGACCCCACATACACAATGTCTTGTTTATCAGGTGTTTATTGATTTTTCCTAGCAAGGATCAGAAATACCTTTCAAAATAGTTATCAGTTTGAATATCTTGGCATCTTGTTGTAGTTTTTGACTGCACTAAAACAAACCATGGGTTTGAAAATCACAAGGAGAAGGTAGTTTCATAGCATCACCTCAAATAAAATTCTAATGAGTTGCATTCTTTCTTATACTGCATTGTATATTCTTATAAATTATATATTTGGTTTTTTTACATTTTGTTTCAGAGAGACAAGTAATGGAAGATTTTTTCCAACTTTAAATAAGTATTCTGAGTCTATCTTTCATTTTGAAATGGCTATAGAAGACATAAAGTAATTTTAGAATACTGAATCTAAATGAAATGTGTCCATATGAAATATCAAAACAGTGAAGCTGATAGTTGTAACCATGCAATACAACCTCTTTTTTTTACATGCATCGTATGTGTGATACATAAAAATTGGGGGGGGGAGGTTAATCATATAATCATGGCCACATTTTTGTTTTTTAAACCCGAAGCCCCCACCCTCTGTTTTGAATGCTTCTAGGAAGCAAAGTCCCAACTTTTCGTTCAGAATTTATAGAGTTTGATGGACTTGAAGGCTAAAACAATGGGAAGGTTGACTCAAGTCTTCCATCCTTCTGAGGTCAGTAAAATGAGAATCCCGATTGTTGGGGACAATAGGCTGACATTTTAAATTGCCCAGAATGCTCTAAAGTACTGTTGGGCATTATATAAATCTAAGCGCTATTGCAATTGCTAATTCCAGTATTATGGATACTTGGATTTTGGCTTTGTTTTATTTTACTGATCTCAGCTTGTGGTACAAAATATTTACATGTCACAGTAAATAATCCAGTAAGATCTGTTCTGATTTGAATTGAATGTCTGTTCTGTTTTATTGCTGAAAAACATATACTTTCCATTATTTTATTTTATTTTCTTGCAGATCTAAAAAAAATTAAAGATTTCATACACAAAACTTGAACGTATCTTTTTCTTGATAGTGGAAAAATTTTGTAATGAATTTTTAGAATGCCCATCGGTCTAGAAAGTATTTGGCCAAGTAAGCTGAAAGCTGGGAGAGTAAAGAAACTATGCTGCTCTTGGTTTGCTTCCTGGAAGCACAGCTATAATTCACATTTTTCCCCACCCACTCCCACTTGGGATGGTTACTTCTATTGCTCTGCTCCAAAGCCACAGTTATTAAGTGCTGTCCCACTTTAGCTCAGCTATAAAGAGAAATCAGCAGCAGTGTTCCCTTGGATACATTGCAATGGCAAAGTCCAGCTTGTAGGAGCCTCTAGGGTTTTATAGCCGCATCCAGCCCCTATATCACTCTGACACTTACATAATTACATATCAGAGAAGAGAGGATGAAGCATCCGGCACCTTCTAAACATGTCAACATGATTTGAAAGGTTCAGACTCAGCTGGACTTTTTAAGTTGTTTGCTTTCAGGCTCCACTGAAAAAGCATTTGGAGGATCAATACCTGCAAGGCCTTAAGAAAAGCGCAGAACATAAAAGGAGCATCAAGCATGATGTGTCCAGGAAATGCATGCACTTTGCTTGGGATTAGCAGCTGTTCTTTTTCTGCCTGTTGTTGCATGAAGAGCAGATGTTATGCTGAGGCGTTCCATTCCAGGCTTGGAAAAAGGGACTCAAACAGTGCTGCAGACAAAGGCAGTGACCAACAAGTCCACAAAACTTGGTTTTACTAGTACGTGATTAACTATCATGGCTGCTGTTTATATTTATTTATGTTGTGGGTGTTTTCCTCATGTTAGCGTCTTTTAAATTGTTTGATTTGTTTTAGAATTTTAGAATTGTAAGCCTTCCAGAGTCACTTGGTTGAGTTGGGCGGCAACAGAGATTGAATAAATAAATAAATAAAAAGAAATAAGACATGAAAATGGGGGGTGGGAAAGGTAATTGTATTCTAACCTGCCTGTCTAAATGCCCAGTTGTAACAAAGCTGCTTGAATTCCACGCAAAGTGAAATTGGATAATTAGTCTCGTGAATTCCTTTGTCTGGCCCTTATTTGCAGGTTAGTTTATGAACCTTTTCATTTTGTTCCCAGTTACATATGATACTGGGCTTAGAAAATATAGAGAGGAAATAGAATATTTTACGTTTGTTAATTTGATCAATAGATAATGATAGTTATATAATTGTTTAAAAAATAAATGTATATTTGAATAACTCACAGGTTAGTTTCAAATGTACCAGATTCTTTCCCCTTGATGCACAACTATAAATAAAAGTTGTTAAAATTTATTTTGCGATGACTATTTTGTATGAATTCCCATGAAGTCTATTTCTAGTCAGAATAAGCTAATTAGGAAATCTATAAATTAATTTTCTAGTTTATAATTTAGTTTGTAGTTTAGAAGAAAGCATAAATTATCCTACAACTTTTTTTAGTTTTCCTTACTATGCTATCCACTGGAATAATTCCCAGATAAACTGGTACAAAATTCTACCCCAAAAGACAGTGTTTGCATCTTATGGTGGGAACAGCAGAATAATAAGATTGACTCAAACAGAAATCTTGACAGCTTTTACTGTCATGCAAGTAATCCTATATTGGTGACAGACTCATTTAGTAACTATTTGCAGTTATAATAGTGATGAATAGAAATGTTACCACCAATCCTCACATTGACTATGTTCACAGGTCAATAAAGCAAAGGAAATCTAAAGTAAAATCATACTTTAGCTTCAGTTGCAGCTTCAGTTTCACTTAGTGGCTGCTTTGCTTCACCACCAAATTGCTGGTCTCAGCTGTGGTTGCTAAATGAGGACTACTTGTACTCAGGAGTTACGCAAGATATTTAAGGAATGAAGCAAGAGGGCCAGGTCTGGGCCACAGAAATCCTCACTACCACCAAAGGGGAACAAAGAGACATAGAAAAGTCTGTGCTGTCAAAGTTATCCCGGAGAGTTCCCCAAATGTTCCTGGTCCACCTGCCCACCACCAGCCTACCTTTCTGTGGCCCCTTGTCCCACACACAGCCCATCGCGGGTTCCCCGAAAGGCCTTCCCAAACATCCGAAGCCTACCCGTGGGCTTTCCAGTGTCCCTCAGCCAACCTGCAAGCCTTCCAGAGGAACCCCTGCCCTGCATGTGGCCTGTTGAGGACTTCCCAGCAAACTTCACTTACCTCTACGGCCTGCTACCGGGATCCCTGGCTATGGTGGGCTGGAGTCGAGACAGCGGGGGCCAGTCCCTCACCATCTCCAGGACAGCACCGTGGGCTGGATGGACACAGGCCGTGGACTGGATCTGGCCTGAGTTGTTTCTGACATATATGCCCTAATACATGATCTGAAAAGACCAAACCCCGCCCATCTAAAAAAGCCATTGTGCGTAGACTTTGATGATGGTCTGATATTATTAAGAGAGAAAATTATTGCTTACACATTTGGGGAGAGGATGCATGATAGCTATAAACAAAAATTTCATTTGAGATAAAATTTCCTTCTGAGTAGGTAAGTTTACAATTTGGCTTCTGTAGTTGGTTGTGGAGCATTATGGATCTCAATAGAAGACTACAAGTTGGCTAGCTGAGGAATTAAAGGCTGCTAATATTTTCTAATTCTTCTTTTTGTGATGAGACCCCACATCCTCTCATTTATTTCTTTACAGTATTTGTAAATGACTTTCTATGCCTCAAAGAAACTAGCAATTAAATATTGAGTATCAAAACTGAAGTGCTTTGAAAGTATGATTTAGAAGCTTACAAGGACATTGTAAAGAATAATAAATAAATAAATAAATAAATAAACAACCAAACATACACATAAACAGAAAAATTGATTTTACTCTGAAGAGCAGGGAACAGGAACAAGAGAAAAAGGCGGTTTCCAGGGATATTTATTCATTTATTATTTGTGTTATTCTAACTAGCTCTTTATGATTTCACAGCTCATTATTTGTAACTTATTTGAAAATTCTCTATTTGCCCTTTGCAATTCATGAGTTTGAAATGTGCTGCTCGGTATTAAATGAGGAACACTTAATTTCTTTGTGTGAACTCCTGATCACTTCAGAATATTGTTAAAAATGCAGCAGCTTCAGCTTCAGTTAAAATTATCGAAATGATTCCTATAAAAGTCAAAGGCTCCCCAAAAGTGTGATATTTAAAATCTCAGTTGGAGGAAGGATGATAATGGTGGGAATTGGATTCCTCATTACTGACTTATAAATTAAAAAAGCATTACAGATATAGTGAGAGGAAAAATTTTAAAAATAATTTTGCAATATTTGAGGTTGTCAATATCACATAAGTAGGAAATTGCATGGAGGCAGAATCTTGTTAAGTAGATCATTTCGGCACTAGGGAAGATGTCTGGAATTCAAATCTTATCACATTTTAAAGTTGAATTCTCAGACATTATTTTTAAAATTAATTAATTACCTTCATACCTAGAACTTGTTTTAAAATGATGTCATCTTTTTGAAGTGAAAAAGGTGCTTTGAAGTGAAAAAGGTGCCTAGCAATATGCCTTAAACTAAATTCTCTATTGCCTAGGATTGTGCTGTACCTGTGGAGGGCTGCTATGTAATCCTGAAACCAGACGCAGTTGCTTTAAGAAGTTGCAGACAACTGCTACATGAGCATTTCTCTATGTTCCAAAGGGTCCTTTTCACTTCATATCTGAAGCAGTGTGTACCCTTAATGTTATGAGCTCAAGGCACCCTCAACCCTTTTAGGTTAAAAAAAAACCTGAGTACCTTCCATGTAATGAGATTTTAGAAGTGTTTTGTCATTATCTGCTTCTTAGCGCTGAGAAAAAATGACTGGCCCAACGTTACCAACTGGACTTGAACTCATGGTCTTCCAATTTCTAGTCTGGTGTTTTAACTTGCATTATTATAACATTGTATGAGGGCAATTCAAAAAAATCCCTCCATTTTGTTGTTGATGGCAGACACTCACAGATACAGAGCTTTTGTTGTACACATTGGAAAACTACAGCATTGCATTGCTTTTCGACATGATCACCATTTAGGTTGAGGCACTTGTGGTGTCTTGCGGAGTTTGAAATTCCTTCTGCATGGGGGGCCTCCTTCTGCGGGCCTGGGAGTGAAGTTGCGAGTTCTTGGGTGCATCAGTTTGCGGTGAATTGCAGCTGCCGAGTATTGCTGCACGTACTTCAGATTTGGTGGGATTTTCTATGACAGTGAAAAAATAGAAAATGAAAAGTCCCGCCAAGTGTGAAGTGCATGCAGTAATACGATTTCTCTGGGTGAGAAAACTTCCAGCAGCTGCAATTCATCGCTCTGTTTGGCTTTGTTTCCAGATGGGAGATTATTTTGCAGAAGGAATTTCGAGCCTTGTGGGACTCGGTTTGGGTGGCCATTGCGCCAAGTGTTGGTGTGGTTTTCTAGTGCGTATAGTAGAGGTTCTGTGTCTGCAGATGTCTGCCATTGATGGCCAAGCAGAGGTTTTTCCCCCGAATTGCCCTCATAAAATCAGTCAAGTCTATAAGTATTCCTCCTTGCTTCTTTGAATATGCTACTTATCTGAAGATACTGAAAGCAGTCTGATGGACTGTCCATTGTTTCAAGAATTTCAAAATATTTTATCTTCTTTGTATTAATAGTCACATTTTGCTATTTAAATAAATATTAACTCTCAGTCGAGCAGGATTTTTGTGCTTTCCTTTCCATCTTTAATAGTGAAACAAAGAGGAAATCAGGCCTAATTCTTTTCCCATTATTATCTGAGACATTGTTTATTATGGTTGGATCTCTTCTAAATTGCTTGTTTCTATTTGTATGAATTCAGAGATATTTCTGCAGACTGTTTGGAAGGCTTAATTCTTCCACTGAAGTGGCTAGGCCACACAATCCACCCTGTAACCCAGGTTAAGCAACTGGCACAGTACAGTAATTCAGTTTTAAACTTCAAGCCACCAATCCACCTCACTCTTCAGAATCCTATAAAATCTTGAATACAATACTTGGTATTCTATGGGATCGTATGTGTTTCATTACTTGTTTGTGTCAGTTATTTAATACCTTGTTTTCAGTATATACTAGAATCAGTTAGCAATAGATTTGTAATAGTGGGAAATTCAATGGAAGAATATTAACATATCAAATATTAGAGAAAAGTGGTATAAGATGTTTTATTGTTGGTATATTAATACAGTCCTGCTCCAGTCCTAAAAGAGTTCATTTTTTAAAAAAATGCTAAAAATACAATAATTGGGTTGAATCATTTTTTCATAAACTGCAGCAATGTTGTAAAGGTCAAGCATATTGGGAAGTGATTTATACAGTACTTAAAACAAATCTTAAAAATTGAATTCCCATTCCCATTGTAACCTTCAATTAAGTGAAATTGGAAAGTATAGGACCACGGTTATTGAGGTAAGACAAATGGGCTAACTTACAAAATGTTGGGACCCATGACTCCCATGAGAATGAAATTTGGGAAAGCTGTGGTTGCTTTAATGCTAACACATTTCTTCAATGGTGCCACAGTGCTGCCATCAACCATGGTCACATGATTCTCATTTCCCATGCTTCCTGACAACTTTTCAGAAGTCAATGAAAAATCAAGCATGAATTTCGATTCGACTTCCGGTCCTGGAGGCAACAGGACGTGGGAGAGCGAGCTCTGCTTCCCGCGCCTAAAACCCGCTCACTGGGGGGCCCTTATGGGCCGGACGACCTCGTTTTGGGGAGCCCGCCATTTGAGGGCGGCTCGTCAGGGGCCACCGGCTGAATTTCAGGGCCGGGGGCCG
>JANHFO010006507.1:51550-62679 GCA_032468095.1 Pareas carinatus | reverse complement strand
GCCTGGAGTGAAATCTCTTTGGCATTCTAATTTTCCGAATTCCAATAATAAAATAGCAGCAAGCAGAGGAAGATGTTTGGAGGAGGCCTCAAGGCTGCAGATGCCTGATTGTTTTAAAGATTAAAAATATCTTGACAATACCGCCTATTTCCACATAAAACATATATTGTGCTTTGTAAGGGCCAAGCCCACTCATTGCCCCAGACTGCACTGAACGCAAACATTCCTTTCAGCAACAGAACATTATTTAAATTACTCAAAAATCTGATACATAAAATAACCTTGTCCCTTTATTAATATGTACTTCATATTCATGTCAAGCACATTTGATGCTTTGAAAATATGTCGGGGGAGCTCTAGCCAAATGATTTCTGGGAGGGGTCCTTCATTCATAAAATGTTTACTACAGGGACATAAGTGGTTTCAAAGCCTAATTTGTGGAAATAGCACTTGCCACCGCATAAAATCTTCCAATTCCAGAAGATATTGCCTATTCTGGTTATCTTTCTCCTTTTGTCTAGTCAGGTGGACGTATACAAATGAAGCACTGTGCTGTAGCTCCGATTTTTATTTTCTGAGAAAGTGTTTGGAGCTCACTGGTTGCAGTAACTCTTTTACAAAGTAAAAATACACTTGGGAATAGAGATGATTCTGGAGGTTAGCGCCTGACTTTCAATTTTGCACTTCTTAGAGTTAATATATACACAAGAAGTCAGGTGAAACAGAAAGCTTGTAGGCACCAAGAATCAGTGTGATATCGATATCCCTGAACCCCTATCTTATCCTCTCACAAATTGTGTCTCCACTGCAGCCCTTTCTCTGCCCTCCCCCTCCTACTCAAACCCAGGGTGGCTTAGTGGTAGAGAATAGAGACAACAGAGACTCAGTACATTCCACGGGGCTGGTGTTGCAACAGTACAATAGCCCTTCCTGTCTTCAGATCTCCCCATTACACGGAAGTGGGGAACAATCAACAGCTTTTTCTGAAAACAGAACATCAGGTAAGCTAATTCTGGTTGAAAGAGGTGGTCCAATAACTACATGCCAAGAGATCTAGATCAAAATCAACAGTCTGAATTGTACATCAAAACCTACATAAAGTCAATGTATGACATGCAACACTCATGTTATAGGTCAGTGATGGGGAACCTTTTAGAAACCTGGAGTGCTCGGACAAGTCGCAGCTAATGAGTCGCAGCTCATGACATCATCGCCTGGCAGAGCTACTCCTTTCTGAGCATGTGCATGTTCCTGTGATATCATCACCTAGCACCGCTACCCTCTTTCTGAGCATGCGCATAGCCCCATGACATCATCAGGAAGGAGTGGAGCCATTGCAAAACTACGTTCATTTCTAACCTAAGCAAGTGGTTCAGTAGGATGCACGATCAATAATACTGAAAGCCATTGAGAAGTTTAATAGGACCAGAACAAGTCATCCAACAAATCATTTACCAGTGTAACCAATGCCATTTCAATCACATGGCCATGGCTGAAAGTAGACTGAAATGATTCAGATAATCTGCTTTCTCTAGAGGCCTTTGCAGCTGACTTTCAAGGGAAAGGCTGACAGGTTTACAGTTGTCCAAATATGGTTGAATCCAGGGAAGGCCCCTTCAGGAGCTGGAGTATCACAGCCTCTTTCAAGGCTGCAATCATGACACCTTCCCCTGCCCCCTAGACAACAGGGAAAGACATGGACTCATAAGACAGATGGCAGAAGTTATATTAACTCTATCCACCAACTGGAATCCACAGACTACAAAGAAACTCAGTTAATGACACAATGTAATGTTCTACTCACTACATTAGACTCCAAAGCTCTGGCAAATCTGAGTTTATCAAAGTGTTGTGCACAATAGTCACAACACCATAGCAAGAGACTTTCCTGGTCAACTATCGCCAACAGGAAGTTTTCAATACACACACACACCACACCACACCACACCTCACCTCCCATACTGATATGATGTAGGTTTGAGTTTGTATCATTTTTTTCATCGCCTTTCTCTACCTGCTCTTTTGGTATAAACTTCTGGTGTTGCATCTCTTGAAGCTCCTTGGTAAATGGAGGAGCTACACATGACTGAGGAACAAAAATAGTCTGGTTGAGTGTGATCTTGTCTAGAGCTTGGGATCACCCTTTGTTACTAGTGGTCAAGCAGAGAACCAAAGGAACTGCCTCTCCCCCGCCCCCCAGATCACAAGGAAACTTCTCAAGCTCCCACTGGAATTCATCCATATCCATGGGGCACAATGTGTCATAAAAGTCATATTGAATACGAGACATGGAAAGTGTTACATCAAACTCAAAAAGCAGTTTTTTCCAAGCCAAATCATCAACCACAAATCAAATCTGGCAGTTTTATGCAAAGCTATAGAGATTATATTTTTTTTTGGGGGGGGGGGGTCAACTTACCGGCATTCAGGTGACACTCTTTAATTTGGAACTGGAGCTCATTTTCATTTGGGATATCTTTCCATGTTGCCAGAAAAACTTGCCGCTCTACAGGATTGGAAAACATAAAACTGAGTCTTCCATATGTCTACACCTATTTGAACCCCCCCGCCCGGCACACACACACACTTTTAGGTCTAAGTGAAGATTTTTGCGGCATCACAAATATTAACAACAGCACTCTCTTCCAGCACACCTTTTGTGGATCTCCAGACATTGCATTGGTGAAGGGGAACAGACTGCTCCATCCCTCAGTATCCCTTCAGAGGGCCATTTCTGAAGCGGCCACAATTCATGGGATGGCACCATATGGCCTAGGGATGTTGAGGGGTGGAGTGGCCTGCTCCTTCTCTACAACATGAGTTCTGGAGCTCCAGAGATTTGCAAAAGGTAAGTGAGCAATCAGTGACAGAGGTTGGAGATTGGGGAGGAGAGTATAGGGCGAAAAAGGCATGTGGGAACCTAGCAGAATGAGATCTCGCCAGTCATAGGGTGAATCTACCCAAAAGTAGTACCTGTGAACATGGGGACGCTGTAGTGACTATAATTTTGAAACTGGGTTGTAAGTAGCTTGGGGGAGGGAAAAATCTACAGTAACTTCAACAAAATTGCTGAGTTGAGGACTACCCGTATGTGATTGTTATTTGGCCTTCCTCCAGAGAGGCATTGTTCTTTTAGTTTAATAACAGTCTGTTTGGTCTAGATCATAAAACAGGAGACCGTGAGTTCTAGACCCATTTTAGGCATGAAAGCCAGCTGGGTGACTTTGGACCGGTTACCCTTTCTCAGCCCAACTTATCTCACAGGATTGTTGTTGTTGTGGGGACAATAGAAGGAGAAAGTTGTGTTGGCTATGTTTGCCATCTTATTTGTAACAATAATAACAGTAGGATATAAATAAGCAAATAAATAATTTGTTTTTAAAGATATGTTATGTTTTTTATGGATTCCCAGCCATCAGGAGTCACAGGTCAACTGAGGAAACATGTAAATGGATATAATATAAATAAAGCCCTCCGTGTCTTCCCCTGCAATGAATTATAATCTGAAGGTGTGATTTGGGATTAGAGATCCTTCTCCTTCTAACCTGTGCCTCCAAAATTGGGCAGGAGTGAAAATAAAGTTTTTCAGATCCACTTGGCCCAATTATTGTAGGAGTAAAAGGGCAGACTGATTTAGAGCATGTACTAGAACAAATTTAAGGAGTAATCTAAAAGGTATATGGTGAAATGACCTTCAGAAATCAGCATTCTCATTGTGGACAAGCAGCATAGCACTTCAGTGGCCAATGGCCATATTGATGGGGGAATTTTGGAACAGGAAGGCCATATTTCCTTGATTGGGGAAAACTGGTTTGAACTTCATAGGTCCACATAGCAAATGCTGCAGTACTTCATTTCTTTCTTTAGTGTTTGTCCTTTACTTTCCATGAAACAAAGTCCATGCCACCCTTTAATTTCTTATGGGCCTATTAGCAACAAGATATACCACTCACCCATTTTGCCATCTTCTACGAAAAGCACATTGAGAGGAATAAGACAGCTGAAGTAAAAAACATCTATATTGTTCTTTACAGCCACCTGTCCCAAAAGAGAAAAATAAATTTGCAAAAAAATTTTTTAAAGGCGATCTCTCCACCCTGATTCCTAAAAGGAATTTTTTGAAAATGTCAGTATGACATAAATAAATAAGGAATACAATCAATAACTGAATCTTTACAGAATTTTGGCTTTGGGTTGTTTTCCAGCAATTCTTGCATTCTATTATATTTCAAGGGTTTTCTAACATCAAAAATAAAAGTGAAATATAGGACCAGGTAAATGAACAAAACCTCAGTCAAACACAGTGTTGTTTAACTATCATATATCAAAGCTTTTCCATGGATTTTTTTATTGGAATGCTGATAAAATAGTTGATAACATCTTTATTAGAACCGAACCAATGAAAAAGTATGAGGCCTTTCAAATTCTCCAGTCCATTTTATCAGGAAAAAAAGTTAGGAAACAAAAAACAGATAAGGAAGAAACAAGCAATTCCAAACATAAAGCTAAACGTTTAGGCCATGAGGTCTACAGTATGAAGTCAGTACCAGAGGAAAAATTGTGGACTGCATTGTGGTCAGTATTAGGTGCTGTTGGTATCCCTGAAAATTATACTCAATCCTCAGGAACCATTGGGGGGGAGGGGCTTTTTTCTTTGTCCATGAAGGTAGATGGTGCCCAAAAGGTTGAGGGCCACTGTTCTAGATGACAGTCTGACATGGATTTCAAGATGGCTACCATGCCACTTTTGCAATGGTGTGCTCAGTTAGGAGAAGGCCAAAGTCAAGAAGTCAAATTCTACTGATGCCAGTCTGCTTCTGTCAAGTGTTAGGGTTAAATAATCATCTTCCTGAACATCTTGTTTGCAAGCCCTAGAAATGTAATCCTATGCACTGATCGTTTACTTTGCAGCAATGGCATCAATGATAAATAGGATGCCGGAAAAATCCAAAAGATTTGGAAAGAGGTTGACAACAAGAAGGAAAAGCAAATTTTGATTGGAAAGAAATCTGATTTTTACATTACACTGATCAATACAGTGTGGGGAATGAATTATGAGTTCATGGGACATTTCAATCTGTTGATTCATTTAGTGTTTTAGGGCAGAGGTCTCCAACCTTGGTTCCTTTAAGGCTTGTGGACTTCAACTCCCAGAATTCCCCAGCCAACCATGCTGGTTTAGGAATTCTGGGAGTTGAAGTCCACAAGCCTTAAAGGGACCAAGGTTGGAGACCTCTGTTTTAGGGTATCAAAAACACAGAAAATTTATCCACTTTACCTGAAATCTTAAAGTAAGACTAAACTTGAGGTATTCTGCCTACAAAGCAGTGTAGGTATGCATGACTACCAAAAAGCCAGCATTTTCTTATGGTAGCCATTCAGTTGCAGGAGAGAAAAATCTTTTAAAGGCATTTTTCTCAAAATGGACCTTCAGCTGCTTCTGATAACTCTAACCTGGTGGTGAAGTTCAGACTCTTAAAAATAGCAGTGTTATTATTTTGTTCAAATAACTCAGAATCATTAAAACTCAGGCCTACTTGCTGGCTGTAGAAACACTTCTCAACATATAGGTCTTGCTTGAGGATCCATTTCCTGAGATACTCTCATTAAAAAAAAATAAGAGTCTTGCATTTTATATTGTTTGCTTGTATGGATTTACACATGAACAAACATACATTCTTTAAAATGCCAAAGTCAGGAAAAAATGTCTGGAATCTGGGCAAGCATTTGGAATAAATACATTTAAAATACTAAAAAAACGAAACAAACAAAATCAGACTTTGCTTTCCCACTTCCCAGTTGTAAGCCAAGGAACATGGCCAGCTCACATTTAGGTGACTATCGTAATCTACCACTTGACATTTACTATGTAACCTGTATCAGAATTAAAGTCATTAATTCTGACCTGAGGAAACCACATTTATACATTTTAGAAGATCACCCTGCAGTGGGAAGAGAGAGGTGCTAAACGGCACTATCATATGTATTCAGCAATGGTTGCATAATTAAATCCAAGATCTCCAGCTTGGAAGAGGATTAGGAACAAGCATTCAGAATGCCAGCCCAGATTTTGTTAAGGATTGAATCTGGAAGTGCTGAGAGAAAACCTGTCTATATTTTTTCCAAGAGTTTTTGACAGGGAATGTCTAAATTGGCATCAGAGGTTTTCTGTTCCTTGCCACTGATGGAGTGTTCTGGGCAGCCAGTGGGAACAGAAAGAGTAGAAACTGGCATTTAGATGCGATTGGAAGACAAGTATAAGAAAAACAGTGTTTATTTTTCAAATAATCCTAAATCAGTACATCAGGATTTAGTTGGAATCAATTAGCACAGCCTGCTAATTAATTCCTTCATGGAGGCTGCAAGTTGGTTCTTTTCTGGCTGCTGCTGAATGCATCCGTTTTCTCTGAGCCAAGAGACAGGGCAAAAATATTATCCTGCAGACCAAGAGAAAGCCGGCAAACCTGAACCACAAAATAGCACCACTCTTCTCGTTAAGGGAGGGCCGTGCAGCTTTTTCCATCAAGGAGATGTGCTTTAATTAATTATTTAGACTTTGGACAGCAACAAAGAGAATGATATGGGGACAACGCTGGAATAGGGAGACCAAGATTTGGCTCAACCTCACTTTCAATTTGGTAGTTGTGGTACGCAAAATATACATTTGTGGTCATTTTGAGCTTCACATTTACAAACCTGAAAATTCACACTGCCAAAACTAGCCGTTATACCATCAACTAGGTATATACTAGGGATTTAATAGCCCTGCCAATATCAGTACTGGCAATGATTTCACTGCGATTTTAGGGAACCTACTTCAAATCAGGTTTATGCTGTTCTGCTTTTGACTGCAACTATGCCATTCCCAATGAGAAACGAGGCGGTAAGGAGGCTTGAAAATATCTGTAAGTCGTCTAGGGCAGTGTTTCTCAATCTCAGCAATTTTAACATGTACGGGCTTTATCTCCCAGAATTCCCAAGCCATCCATGGTGTTAAGTAGATTCTGGGAGTTGGAGTCTGCACATCCTAAAAGTCACTGAAACTGAGAAACACTAGTCTAGAAAAAGCATTGTGGAATAGGCAGATTTATACTTGAAAATCAATGCAAAAGATATACTGAGTTAGAGGTTTAAGGCAGAGTTTCATTCCTCATACAACTCTTTAAGTAAATGTAACTAAGCGACAAGTTAATTTTGCACTTCTAGCCTTACATGCTACATACAATTAGCTCTGAGCCATTCTCCCTAAGAGACCTTTTGCTTCACTCCCGCCCTCGAGGGTACATTCAAATTGCCAAGTGCTTCGCAAGAGCTTTCAAGAATATCTTTTTATCCTCTTTGACTCCGTTAATCAAACACATTTCAGTAGTTTTCAAAGTGTCTGCTATCCAGAAGCTTTTCCTGTCTAAAAACAACTGCCAAGGAAATCCTGAACCATCCTACGCGGAAGTCAAGACATGCTCCAATGTTTTATTATGGCAAGATCTTCAGGATCTTATTATTTTAGGGACTGAATCTGAGTATCCTTAGATAACAGATTTCCAAGATGGATTATAAAACACGAAGGGTAAAGTATTAGAAAGCAACAATACTGCATCTTTAAAATCAAATAAAATTAGTGTAGATATTTTTAACACTGAACCTAAGATGTCACTTTTAAATAATTTTACAACTTTAATTGTTTGGGGTTAACAGATACGTTTTATTTAAGATTGCCAAATGTATTTTTTAATGTCAGACTTCTGATGACAGTACTTTCCTGGATTTCGGTTTCACTTCATTCTGAGTAAAGACACAACGCACTCAAGAAAAATAACATAGTTACCCTGTTTCCACGAAAGTAAGACATCCCCCGAAAATAAGACCTCCCGGATAATAAGGCCTCGGACTTCCGGTTCTGGGCAGCCTCGGTGGAAAAATAAGACACCCCCTGAAAATAAGACCTAGCGCATCTTTGGGTGCAAAAATTAATATAAGAGTGTCTTATTTTCGTGGAAACATGGTAATAGCATTGAATAGCATTCAGACCCCTACCCAGTTCTGATGGGCTTGAGCCACAATGCTTCTCCCTAAAAAGCATTGTCATTTATATTGATAAAATATAAACTTTATCAAGAAATAAAAATACAGAACCAGTATGGAGTCAAAAGAAAAAGCTAAAAATGATATGAGGTTTTGTTTCAGCAGTAACAGAAATCAAATTTCTGTAATAAGAAAGAATCATTAAACCTGTAAGGCACAGAAACTGAACATATCTATTTACCTGTTGTTGGAGGACAAAAAATTACCTTAAAATTTGTTCCAATCTAGTGGAAATTCTCTGTGCAGAATCTGTCTGCAAAATTTTGAGACTGCACTGAGTCAAGGTACATTGGTAAATTTGGAAAATAATTTCTGATATGAAAAATGTATGATTTTCAAGACCCCATGTCATTTTTATGGTTCAATCACAGCAATGCAAGAGAGTTGGTCCTTCCAAAGCCCTGCCATTTTCCCCTTTGACTAAATGCAAGAATGTACAAATCCTGAATTATCCCAAATGTTTTCTCTCTTTCGATTTAAACAGCAAGAGACTCCTGTCCCAGCTCGTGCTTCCAAAGCAACACACAGGCTCCATGGCACAGTCTCTCATCAATATCTGAGTTATTTTCTCAGCCATGTTCCCTTTGATGGTGAGCGAACGGAAATGGTCAAAGTCATTCCGCCCCAGCTTCCTCAGGCGCCGAGCAGCTGCACGGTAGCATTTCCATGGCTGAGGTTCAAGGAGTAAATATGTACATTTGGACGCCAGGCAAGATAGGAATTTCACCAGACCACCGTCCCCGTGATTCAGATGGATCCACATAGTTATGGACATGCAGAAGCAAATATCAAACCAACAGCGGCCAAACTTGTTCAAATAGGAGCTCAGCAGGGTCTCTCTTGCACTGGGATCCATGATATCAAGAGTGGTGTAGGCAATGGAACCAGGGAAAGGGCTGTGCCGTTTGGCTCTCTCAATCAGGTCCGCGTCAATGTCACAGCAGAAGAGACGGAAATCCTTTCCATCCACAGAATGTTCCAGGTTGCTATGGTTAAAGCCAAGAAGGTGCCTATAGAGAGCGACACTGAGTTCCTGAAGAGAGGAAAGAGAGAAGTCTCTAAACGTTTGCTCTAACAGAGAGATTTTCAACGTGGGGTCTGTAGCAAGTTGCCAGGGGGTCCGCAGACAGATCAAGAAAAATTTGGGAAAAGTAATATACATGAATTGTCGATTAGTAATTAGTTGAATTTGTGGGAATGGGGTCCGCTATGTAGCAACATGTTTTGAGGTCCACAGCTTGAAAAAGTTTGAAAACCTCTGCTCTAACATTTCCTCAGTTATCCACCCCTAGACTAACTGTGATTGCCCCTCTATGATCCTAAACAAAGTTCAGCCAAAGTATAGTTCAATGTCAATAGATGACTCCAGCAACTCAGATTCAATAGGACAGTGGCCCTCAAACATTTGGGCACCAGGGACTGGTTCCATGGAGAAAGGGTTTTCCATGGACCGGAGGGGCATAGTTTTGTGTGCTGCCTGCATCCCACAAATGGGGCTTGGCTTGTTTGCTTGAGCTGGTTGCTGACATGCCGCAGACTGGTGCCGGTTCACGGATCAGGGGTTGGGGACCCCTGCAATAGGATACTGGCTGAGTCCATCCTGTACAGCTATAGCTAAAGGAAAATCCAACTGTCTATATTAAGGATTCCCAACCCTGGTACACAGCCCACTACAGGTCCGTGGCTGGTTTGAAACTGGGCCATGCACCCGGCGAGTGAGTGCGTGCTCAGTTCCACTCATGCGTGCAGCTCCACTTGCACAAGTGGCTGGCATTTGCACTCATGCATGAAGGCTCATTTGTGCAAAAGGAGCTGTGCGTGTGTTCCTGCCTGCCACTCACACAGAACTATCTCCTCTCCCGCCCACACCTGCCCCAAGTCAGAAAGGTTGGGGACTGCTGGTCTATATAGCATCTCATTTCTTAGGAGTTTTTTAGGGGTTATAGATCTGGCTGAACTATAATGTCAAGTCATCCCTCTGCCAATTCTGACTGGGGAAATTGATGAGCTGGTCCAACGCATTTGGAACACACCAGGATGGGAAAATCTGATTTATTAAAAAGAAAGGTGCTTTACAATTTCTTGGAATATAGATAACTTGGATTTAACAGATGTTTTGCAGTTGGGTTTTCTGGACTTCGGGATATTGATACTGAGATCAATAATGACTGAAGTAATAGGAAATAATTGATTGCATACGCAAGACCGGAATGCCTATTTGCATGCAAAGAAACAAAACGGGGAAACAGCTGCCCTACACAAAGATGCTGAGACCTCCCCTCCCGCTCCTTCTCTTTCTTACCCCTGAATTGCATCCAACATCTAAGCCCAAAAGGGGACCCGCACGCGGGCTTGGGAACAGCTCACTCAAAAGGGTCGCGGGTAAGAGGCAGACGCGTCCCTCGGGCGGGTGGAAGCAGGAGTAGTTGGGGAAGTTTCCGTACGGCGCTGCCCCACCTGGCAGAACCGGGGTCTCGGTGTCCGCAAGAGCCTTGCTGGGCGCCGCCATGTTAGGTCCGGCAAGCTTTCGTTCCGACTGGGAACGGAGCAGCTGCAGCAGAGGTTCCGGGTGTGGGGGGGGGA
Source organism: Pareas carinatus (assembly GCA_032468095.1). Lineage (NCBI taxonomy): Eukaryota > Metazoa > Chordata > Lepidosauria > Squamata > Pareidae > Pareas > Pareas carinatus. The sequence continues at coordinate 52,014 of JANHFO010006507.1, read as the reverse complement.
AGGGGTGAGTTAATAGCAAAGCTTTTAAACAGAAGAAGGAAGGAAGGGATCGAAGCCCGTAACATTTGTGCTGTCCCACCCCACATCTGATTTCTTGCGCGTTCGCTTTGAGATTTCAATAAACGCAGGTTTTTTTGCTTGAGCTTCAAAAAATTCCGGACGGCTACATGGTGGCTGCAAACATTTGAGAACCTAAGGGAGTGGGCAAAAAAGAGGAAGGGTGCCCTTCAGAAGCAGTGAACGTGGAGAGAGTTTGTTCCTGAATAAAGTTAGCATAGGATAAGGCTGTCTCTGAGGTGCCTTTTTTGTAAACTGCCCTAGAGTAACCGAAAGTGAGTGGGTGGCCATATAAATTCTCTGAAGGAAGGAAGGAAGGAGACAGAGAGAGAAGGAAGGAAGGAAGGAAGGAAGGAAGGAAGGAAGGAAGGAAGGAAGGAAGAAAGAAAGAAAGAAAGAAAGAAAGA
>JANHFO010006507.1:34521-46687 GCA_032468095.1 Pareas carinatus | reverse complement strand
CAGCCGTCCCAGGATCCTGTCCAGGTCCTTGGGAGTCACAGCGTCAAACTCAACCCAACTAACACTCTCAAGACTTGTCCCCGCCATCCCGTCTCTACTAGTCCAATCGGAGTCCAAGCCATCCCGAATCGTATCGATCTTCTCCCGCAGATAGCAGCTAAAATCCTCCGCCCAACCCCCGAGCGGGTCATCCCAGCTCTCCACTTGAAGAAATGTCGCCAAACGGGGCAAAGCTCACTTAACTCATTTCTCACTTAAGCAAGCATAAATTCTGGGCTCAACTGTGGTCGTAGGTTGAGGACTACCTGCCCTGGGATGCGTCAAGGACTCTACTCCCAAGCATGAATCCAAATATAGTCTCAAAGGCTGTGAAGTGCAGGGGGGGTGTACGAAACAGCTGACACTTTTCAGTGACAATCCCCCCACACACCTCTGCCTGGAGGTCTTCCTGGCTGTGACCAAGGGCCCCAAAGGTGATTTTAGTACAAAGAATTTTTACCACTTAGCATCTCCACTCCGTTAAGGGTTTGGTTAAGTTTATAAATATTCAGATTTTATGTGACGAAATAAACCCAAATCTAAGAGGTCATCTGCGGGCTCAGACCGGAGCCTCTGTAGAACCACCATCCGGTTGCTTGTTAGACGCCTTTGTTAAATCTGCACAGCCTTAAGAAAATATCTTCCTGCTATTTTCTTCTCCGACAACAACTGGACGATAGAATGCTTCCGAATGAAGAGGATATACAGATAACACTTGATCTGTAGACTTGTTGAAAATAAAACCAGAAGAGCACTCACGTTGAAATGAATTAAAATATTCCCTCCGTTTGAATATACAGAGCTAAACAAACTGAAATGGGAGCCTGCTTGATGCATTTCTTTTTTGCCAGTTAAAGAAATTTGGGGCTCACAAAACTCCCTGCCTCTGTAAAAGCCGCTACACAGCTGCGTCCCCCTTGCTCTCAACCCCAACCGGGAGCTTCCACATCAAGGCAAGCCCTATTTCTAGCTGCTTATCAGTAGGTCCAAATCATAACACACAGGACAGAACTGCTGAAGAAAATGGGGCTTTTTATGGTTAATAAGCTTCCCTGTTGGGGATACCATCGAAAGATTATTAGAGGAGTGCCGGGAAGGGGAAAGAGAAGTGAAGGAGTCACAGTTTGCCTCTAGACTGGAATAGAAACCATTGTGTAGAAGGCCAACGGAGGTCAGCCATTATTTATTACGGCAGCAGAATCAACTCGGGAGCCTGCTGCTTCGTCAAGGCACAGATGTGGAATGGGCAGAGCAAACTGGAACCTGGTTTTTTAATATCTTTTAAGATCGTTCACTGCCCAGAGTCGCTGAGAGGGGCAGCCATGTAAACTGAATGAATGAATTAATAAATAAATAAAAACTAGAGATTTCAGAAATGTTGCTCGGGAGGACACGTAATCCCTGTGCGGCCATAAAATCCAGTCATCTCGGAAGCTAAGTCGCAACGCAGCCTGTTTTTTGGTTTAGAGGATAGGCAGACCCAAATCTTTTAAATCTTAGCATCATGCGTAGACTAGCCCAATGCCAAATTGCATATTTAAAGAACATTCTCACATACAATGAAAGGTAAATTAGCCAGAATATCTAATTCTTTTAAAAGACAGTTCACATACGGATTATTGCTACGACGTAGCCCAGAAAGTATTTATATAGGATAGCTCAAATTCCTTTATTTCGTTTGCCTGAACTGAATAGTTTGCCTGAAGCTAAATCACTTTGTTCCGACAACAGCTTCTTGCTTTATAAGGAAAACAAAAAAAAACAAAAACCCTCCACTACCACATCATCTGAAAAGAATCGGACAGTTTCTTGACTATCCAGCCACTTTTGCTCCCATCTCCAACTCTTCTTTATTAAAAGGCAAATCCCCAAAGTCTTGACTACCATCTCTCCTCAAACGCAGGGTTCCTACCTGAAGATTGTTGAGCGGCTCCATTTTCATGACTGGCCCCAAAGTATTGAGTGGAAGGGAAACATCAATGTTCTGGTTTGGCATCAGAGGGGTGTGAATAGCCAGTGGGGTGCTGGGGATGACACCAAAGCTGGATGGTTGGAGAGAGAGACACACACACAAAAGAAGGTTTGTTACATTCAGCAGAGAAGCCAAGAAACATGAAGCGCACAACAAAAAGGGGATTTAGTTGACTCCAAGGCCTAACCTGTTCTTGTTGAACTGAATGGCAAAGTCGCTCATGTGCTGGAGAGCCTTATTGGTGAAACTCATATCCATGTAGATATGTCCTTGCCGATGGCTGAAGGTTCCAGATATTTCTAGGCCTTTGGCTTTCACAGCCGGCAACCAGACCTACAAAAGGATGGGGCCTGGCAGTTAGAGCAAGCAGAGCTGGGCTCATAAAAGCGTCAGAACAATTCCAGTGAGATATCTTTATCCTGAGAGACAGTAATGCCGAGTGGGTCTGTTCTGCCTATCCACTTTCAAAGCCTTTTATCCACTGGTATATAATGATGATCGAATCTCAGATGGTAGCGTAGACTCTTTCCAGCTGATTTAGGAGAGGAGAGGAGAGGGAATGTCTCGAAATCCATTACAGCACTCTGAACGGCGCTCACAATAAATTTGCAGTAAAAGAAAAGGATTTGAAAGAGGAAATGGCATGCTCTTATTGGCAACTTGGCAATTTGAAAATGGGGTGGTCTTCGGCTTCCAGAATGCCCCAGCCAGCATGCTGCAAGCCATAATAATAACAACAAAAACCAGAACCACCATCCTGGTTTCACTTAAAACCTTTCACTGGGGTACCACATGAATTTGATGGAAATTTTTCAAGGATATCCATTATAATATAATTCAAAGCTAAAGTAGGGTAAAGGCTCCTGGGAAGCGATGTGCAGCTGGGTTTTAATTGTGAATTCTTCACGAAGCAGTGGGGGTTGCCCCACCATCCCTTAAAGAGGCAGTGGATAATTCCTTCCTCAAGAAGCGCTCACTAGACTCAATGAAATTGGATTGTTTTCTCTTTTAAGGGAAGGTTATGGAGAAAGTGGTCACATCACAACTTTAGGAAAGGAAACAGATCCCTTTCAGTAAGATTGTGGGTATGGAACTGAAACTGCATTGATTCCTTTAACAAACATACTCATTTTATAGCGCACTGAACATTTCAATTTGGTAGAGATTTCTGGAGTGGTTTGAGAATCTAGCTAAAGGTTTGGGAAAAGGAAAAGGTACAAGATCTGGAACGAAATCATTAAAAATCATGGCAGCATAAAATACTAAAGATAAATAAAATAAGATACCGTATTTTTCGCACCATAAAGCGCACCGGACCATAAGACGCAGGGCGCCCAGAGGCATTCAGCGGGGCGATCCAAGGTCCGGAGACTGGCCTGGAGGCCGAACTGGAGCGTTCCCGGCACCCCGCGGGTACACGGAAATCGCTCTGTGGCACGCTCCAAAGCCAAAGGATCGGCCTGGAGGCCGAATTGGAGCGTTCTCGGTGTCCCGCGGAGCAATTTCCGCGCACCCACTGGGTGTCGGGAACGCTCCAGTTCAGCCTCCACGCCAATCCTTTGGCTTTGGAGTGTTCCACGGAGCCATTTCTGGGTGCACGGAAATCGCTCCGCGGGACGCTCCAAAGCCGAAGGATTGGCCTGAAGGCCGATTTGGAGCGCTCCTGGCATCCCGCAGAGCGATCTCTCACGCTTTTTGGGAGTATTTGCTCCATAAGACGCATACACTCCCCCCCCCACTTTTTTGGGGGGGTGCGTCTTATGGTGCGAAAAATACGGTAGGTGTTCTCTAATAATGGGTGCAGAAGCTCATCGAGCCAAACAGAGCAAAAAGTAAGGTTGTCCATCCAGAAACAGAGTCAGTGTGAAACACAAAAGAGAGGCAAGCCCGCCCCCCTAAAAAACAACAACTTAACGAAGAGACAATTTTGACAAGAGGAGATAGCTCTCTGGCCACGTTTCCTCACACGTACCGATTTGGGAGACACATATCCGCCAGGCGCCATGCCAATGCCGGAAGAGAGTTCAAAGAGGTCATTCAGACCACTGCTGACTGCGGCTGGGGTAGGGGAAGGAGCAAATGTTGCTGGGACTGATGATGGGATGAAGGTCTGTCCCACCTGCAAGCAAGCAGAGAAGACATTTAAGCAGCTGGTACATAAGACACCTGTATCAAAGAAAGCATAAAACTGAACAATATTCTGAATATTTTAAAACTTGTCCCTGGCATCTTGCTGAAGGATCAAGGGTACTAAATTGGCATGCTGGTGTGCTCCCCGCCTCCACTACCCATCTCTGCACGACTGAAGCAGCCATTAGTAGCCAACCTATCTTCTCCAATGGACTCTGAAGAGCGAAGGGCAAGGACGTTCAACTTCCTCAACAGTTAAAGATGAGGAATTGTATCAGATGACAGATAGTGAGTAAAGTCTCCATAAGGAATTCTCAGTCCAAGCCCTCAACAACCATGCAGTGAAATGGACTCAAAGCTGGTGCTTTCCTATAGACCTGTTGATCATCCAGGAAGTCCCATGGCCCTCAAATTCATCTTAATAAAACTGAAAGAGGAACTCTTTGCTCCAAGGACAATAGCAATCCACTGCTATTGATGACCCTTGAAATTAGGAATATGAGTTGACCAGTTCTAGTTCATTCAATGCCTTTAAATTGGCTAGGGCTTAGCATGCTTTATGTTTCCCATTTATAGATTTACTGAGCTCTGGGACGGAGTCAAATCCGAAAGTAGCTTTTTACAATGACTCTGGTGTCTTGCACAATCCCTGGGAATCCTTCGGCTTGTTTTCCTTGGTTCTCCATTTTTTCTTTGACAAGCAAGCAGTGATACATCTACTTCACATGGAAAAACATACTGTGATCTCAGATCTCCTCCGTAACAGAACTCCCCATTTTTTGACTATTTTACAAGCTTTCTGCTAAATTCTCTTTTCTTTTCCTTCCACTAATTCAGTGTTTTAGATGGTTCCCTGCTTTAACCCAGATTTTAGAAGAATGGATGGGAAAAGAAGACCACAGAGTGAAAGCCTGTATGTTTTAGTAATTAAAGCTGCAGGATAGGAGATCCTGTTTTCAAATCCCCAGTTAATTCTGAAATATATCGGCCAACTTAAAACCTGGTCACAACATTTCAGCTCAGCCTATTTCATAGGTATGTTGTGAGAATAAAATTGAAGGAGAAAATACTATGCGTGCCAATATGAACTCTTCTTGGAGGAAAGATGGGATATAAATTCGACAAATAATTAATAATTTTTCAATCAGAACTGAAAAGAAAAGAAAAAAGAACGGAGGGCACTTACTGCTGGGCTGCCTCCAATTCCCCCGCCAAGGTCACTGCCAAGCTGCAAGAAAGAAAAGAATAGAAAAAGGAAAAGAGAAAGAAAGAGAGAGAGAGAGGCAAAAAAGGAAGAGAAAAGGCAGGGGAAAGAGAAAGAGTTCATTACAGCAAAGTTATCAGGTGCCAAGAAATAAAGATCACATAGTTTCCAAAAAGGCCTGGCACACCACCTGTCGCCCACCTGTTTCCCCAGAGAGAATATTGACCCAGCAAGGACAGAGAGATCCACAGATTTGAAACCCCCAAATCCCACAGACAGGGAAGTGGGATTTGTTTGAAAGCACAAGAACATGCACCAAGGTCTTGTGGGCAGCAGCAGAAGGGAGCAGCCATGACATAGATAGACGTGGATCTGGGAACTTGCTTTCATCTCCAAGCTACAATTTTAAAAAAGCCAAACTGCCCTCAGCCTTGTCCCCACTGTTCCTAGAGAAGGGCACCTCACAGTCATGGTTACTTTTCTCAGACCTAGCATTAACCGGGGCTTTGGACAGCACTCAAGAAGCAGCAGCGGTGGTCCTCCTTCTTCTGCTTTTGCAATTGCGCTTAAGACTTATATACTGTTTCATAGTGTTAAGCGGTTTACAGAGTCAGCATATCGTCCCCAACCATCTGAGTCCTCATTTTGCAAACCTTGGAAGGATGGAAGGCCGAGCCAACCTTGAGCTGGTCAGGATCGAACTCCTGGCAGTGAGCAGCGGGTTAGCCTGCAGTACCGCATTCCAACCACTGAGCCACCACGGCTCTGTGTAGACCTAGTCCTGCTATTCATTCAAGCAACATGGAGGTGAGGGAATGCGCTGGGGCCAGGACAGCTCTTCCAAATGTGCCGTCCTTGCTCACCACCATTCCTGAGTGGATCGGCTTCAGCAGCGGCCTCTTGCCATTCCTTCCCTGCCCACCACAACGTTCCTGGGCTCCAACATCAGCAGCCCATTGATGTTCTGAGAGGAAAGAGTTCAACACAAGCAAAAAGCCGGGCCAAAAATAAACTGATATATATGCGCAGCACTGTCACCCTAAAGTGGAGGTTGCTTGAATGAGTATCATGTGATTTTCTATTTCGGGCAGCCCTCTGAACAATCACCCAACAGAACGAATCCGAGCACTCGGATACGGAGCATGTATTTAGCTTCGCTCATAGATGCTTGCTGAAAGCTACGCCCACCTCAAAGAATAAAACATTAACACCTCTTCCTTCCAAAGGGGGAAATGCTGTAACCGAGTAGAAATGAGAACTGCCGTGAGGTGAAAAGCAATCTTACAACTCCTAATGTATCCTGTTTGATGCTGAGCAGTAAAAAAGATGATAGTACATCAGTTGGTTTGATTTTGAGCTCACAATCTGTACGACAAAATGAAGGAGGCAGCATGTTCACGTTTTAGAGAATAAGTAGCTTTTGCATTGCTTTTAAATAAACACCTGGTGATTTCTTTAAGGTGTCGGTTGTCAAGGTTGAGAAGCACCGATTTAGAAGATTATTAAAAGTTCCAGGGATAGATAAAAAAACTGTATTTAGCATATGGGGTTGGGCTATTTCCTTGCAGCGTTATGATAGACCTATTTTCTAGCCTAATATCAACTATTTGTGATGTTTATGCTTAAAGCTACAAAATGGAAAATAGGTCGAAGGTAGAAAAATGGGGCAATTTACTGTAGTTGGTTGTTCTTTTTCAGAATCAGAATTTCTTTTGCCAAGTGTGTCTGGAGACACAAGGGATTTGTCTCCAGTGTATTTGCTCTGTACCAACATACGTGCGATAAACAAACTGTGATTACAATCAAAGATACATTCACAATCATAAATCAGAGACACTGGCTTCAGAAAACAAAAAAGATAAAGAGTCAAAAGACCACCTATACTTTCTCAGAGTCTCTGCTGTCCTTTGAAATACAAGCAAGCAAGGACTGTTCTAAAATGTCATGCTGATACAGCATATTTCCTTTGAACAGGACTTGATCTGAAACAGACATGGGCAGGAATTGGTAATGCAACATCTGTAGATGCCAAAGCACCTACAGGTCAGTAGACTGTCCAACTGCAAAAATTTTTTTAGAAAATCTCTTTTTAAGTGAACTGACTAAAGAATCAAAACGCTGGCACACATGTCAAGATAAGTGTTTATCTATAAGACCCAATAAAAGTCGGAGCATCTTAAATTTTTTAATTGATTTTCTAAAATTTAAAAAAAATGTTTTATGATTTAGCTTCCGGCAACTACAACACCATATAAGATTACATAACTGTTAGGCATTCTTCCAGAAAAAATGGATAAATGATATATGTATAAGGTTAAATATATATTTAACCTTATACATTTTAACAGCAGCGAGAATAAACTTTGCACAAAATTGGAAAAATGAAAAAATACCACCACCAGATGTGATAATAAAGAAAATTTTGGATTGTGCAGAAATGGATAGACTGACGATGAGATTGAAGGATAAAGATAGAAACGGACTATTATCAAATTTGGAATTTATTCTATGTTTGGCTCGAAAAAAAGAAAGGAGTAGGAATCAACTGTATGAGATTGTTAAAGTAGAAGATCATATTGATATTTTTTTTCTTTTGAGACGCATACCCCAAGGGATGAGCTGTGTTGAAATAACTATGATGTTTTTATTATAAATATTTTGAAAGTTAAAAAAAAAAAGATTACATAACGGTGCCCACTAACAGGAAAAGGCTATTGACTCCTGGTTTTCTTTTTTTAAAANNNCCATGTGGCTTACTAAGGTTTTCTTCTTTACAGCTTATGAAAAAAAAAATGACAACAATCTGTCCGGGTATCCCTCAGACTCATACCACGGCTATTACAGCTTGATGGAAAACAGGTGACCTCTTACTCTTTCAGTCTGAAAGCTACAGTTCTGGAGTGGGATAATAGCTGGCATACTCGTACATTATCACTTCCTCTTGCAGAATTGATCATGGGTGGTTATTATCCATTTTCAGGTTACAGCTTATGTTATAGGCTGGAAAAACATGGCTTTCATGGCGAAGGTAAGGAAAGCAAAAAATCCCTGTCAGATTGATTTTGAGGTTCGGGTACTCTGGGGAATGTTTCCCAGTCAAGTGGAAGAGGGAGAGGCGGTCTCCCCATCAGCTGGCAAGTGAGCTTCTTACATAAAGCAGCATCAAAACAACTTGTGAATAATTCTACATAATAGAGCCAGATGTTTTTTATCTGCTTTCATCAGCTCCTGTGCCAAGTTTATCTCATTAAGAGAACCACAGGCTGGGAAGTCAACCTTGAAAGATACAAATCAAAGCTCCTTGGCTCTTACGATCCTCCACTTCCTCGCTCCTTCTCTTTTCGACCCAAACCGACCCTGCTCCCCCAGGAATGACAAAATGGTGTAATGGGGAGGAGAGAGATCCAATGTTGGCAAGTCTGTGGTCTAGGCCAGAGGTTTTTCAACCTGTGGTCCGGGGACCCCTCGGGGTCCATGACAAGTTGCCTGGGGAATCCGCAGACAGGTCAAGAAAAATTTGGGGAAAGTAATATACACAAATTGTCGATTAGTAACTGGTTGAATTTGTGGGAATGGGGTCCGTCATGTAGCAATGACATGTTTTGGGGTCCGCAGCTTTAAAAAGGTTGAAAACCTCTGGTCTAGACTCAAAACCAGGGTTTTTGCAACCAGAGGCAATCACTTAAATAAGAATTTGTGGGTGTTTATGATTTAAGTACTTTTTAGGTCAATAAAACAAAAAGTAAGCATCTACAATGGAGGGCAGGTAGCAGAAAGTCTTTGGGGTGTGCAAGAAACAGATGGATGACTCAAGTTATACATCTAAGTTTTGTTGTCATTTTTGTATAACTTGGCATTTTTGGATGCTGCTGCTGCTATTACATTATTATTGTTATTCTTGGGATGGTGACATTGTTTGGTGAATGGCGTTCCTTCTTTCAAGAGCGGCTATTTTAACTGAGGATTCTTTCTGGCATCTCATCCCTAAACCTAGTCAACCGATCATAGAGGACAATCATAGTTCATCATACAATTGTTTGTTTCCAAATTTGCTTCTTACAGCTGGTCTCCTTGATTATGACTGACAGCATTAGTTCCTGACTTCCTAGGGCCTCACAGACTCCTGACCTTGATCTTGGCTCCTGGCTTAGATTATGCTTCTGGTTTGACTAGATTGAATCCCTCTCTTCTCGCACATTTCTTTCTCAATTCCATCTACATGAAACTTTAAATTCACTAAAGTCCTTCATCTGATCAATACAGCAGCCCCACACATTTGGCTCCCACTAATCTTGGGGACCTTGTGATGTTCACCACATACTCAACCCACACCTCCTTAAAAATGGTCCGTAACTATCATTTTAACTCTGATTTCAAGAGTTTTAAAAACTGAAGTAGGAGTTCTTTGAATCCTCAAAGTCTTTTGCTCCCAATCTCAACCTTAAAGCTCACCCATGCTGCCCAAAGATAAAAAAACTAGGCTGAAATCAGCTCCCCAAAGGATAATTTCAGGCAGCTGGTAGTAGGAGAGACAAGAGGAGAAATGGCTTCCTGCTTAATTCCAAAAAGCAAAATTAAAACAATACCCAAATGTTCAAATTCTCAGGCTGGGGGCTGGAAATCTAGAAAGAGTGCAGAGAAGAGCAACAAAGATGATTAGGGGACTGGAGGCTAAAACATATAAAGAACGGTTGCTGGAACTGGGTATGTCCAGTTTAATGAAAGGAAGGAAGGGTGACATAATAGAAGTGCTCCAGTATCTAAGGGGTTGCCCCAAAGGAGAGGGAGTCAAGCTATTCTCCAAAGCCCCTGAAGGCAGGACAAGGAGCAGTGGATGGAAACTAATCAAGGAGAGAAGCAATCTAGAACGAAGGAGAAATTTCCTGACTGTTACAACAGTGGAACAACTTGCTTCCAGGAGTTGTGAATGCCCCAACACTGGAGGTTTGGCCAACTATTTGTCTGAAATGGCAGAGGGCGGTTGCTTCCAATTTTTTTGAGTACCGGGGACCAGTTCCATGGAGAAAGGTTTTTCTGCAGACTGGAGGGGGCATGCATCGTTGCGAATGGGGCTTGTCTTGTTTGCGCAGACCGGTTGCAGGCATGCTGCGGATCGGTGTTGGTCCACGGACCGGGGTGTGGGGACCCCTAGTAGAGGGTTTCCTGTCTGAGCAGGGCATGGAAGACCTCCAAGGTTCCTCCCACCTCTGCTCTTCTGTTAAATGCGTCACGGCGGGGGAGGGGGGCGGCTGCTACTGTTTTAGATGAAGCAAATCTCTCCCTGCCCTCCACATCCAAGTCATCCTCAGCCCTTCGGATCTGAATTCCTGGTTTCAAATTTTAATTATTTGATAGGATTTGCTCCTATTTTACTAGGCATGGACAAGAGGCAAAATGCCAATTAAAAATATCTTTTTTAGTGATCTAAGTCAACAGATTTCTTTTTAGCATGGAAATTTCACTGGCAGCTTTCCAAACAGATCACTGCAGCTGTTTCATGCTAAAAACTGACATTTTGACATCTGTAGTATTATTTTCAGCAGCGCATCTCTACAGAACCACAGGACTGTCCTAAATTACACAAATGGCCTTCTACTGGAATGGCTTCGGACTAAATTAAATTGAGGCTACCTAACACTCCAGACCCCAAATAAGGTAAATATAGAAAATAACCCCGAGACAAAGTGAACGGTGACAAGAAGTAGATTTATTTGAAGTGTGCAAAATGTATTGAGTATCCCAGATTTCTGGTCCTTTTATTCTATTGTTCTTTGGATGGGAAAGATTGGTGGAGTTCAGAGAAGGCTGAACCTTGTATGGGCAAGGTTTTGATTTGATCCATTCCACAAGCATCAGGGCAAACTCAATTGTGATCAAAATGCTACATAGATGGCTGGTTGGATAAATCAGAAGTGATGAAATATGCAGTCTCCGGGAATTGCTGAACCACAACCCCTATTAGCTATGCTGACTGAAGCTGCTAGGGGCTTTGAATCTGTCACATCTAGTGGGCTGCAAGTTCTATTTTTGACTCTAAGCTGCTTCTTCTGTAAAGTATTCAGCTTCTTTTCAGCTTAAACTGCCCTTAAGCTACTTTGAGTTACTGAGACACTCCAAAACCGCCTCCTCACAAAAGCCAGACATGCTGGCCAGCTTTGATTAGAACTTTATCCACTTCAAACTGCAAGTAGAAACCCATATGACTGGATATTTCTTCTTACCAAAACCAATTATATAGCCCAAACATGAAAGTTACCACCTCGAAAATTCAGACTGGAATAGAAATGCTTGCCCCTACATACAGAGGCATACTATAGAAGAACTTAAAATCTGCTATCTGAGACATTCGAGACTGTAGGCAAATTAGTTTTTGTCAGCGATGAAAGAACATAGGCCGCAAAAATTCTCACGGCGGATATGGTGGCAACGTCTAGATAGGACACCAGGATAGTTGCAGTGACTTTGGCAAATATAAAGTTGCAAACTCTCCTCAACATTTCTCTTCTATACTCTTTTGTTTGGCATTTATTGGTTCTGTCATTAGTTGAAAAACTAGTGATGGTCCAGCTGAAAACCATCACAAACCAACTACTAGATCCCTTACAATTTGCCTACCATGCAAAAAGATTGACAGATGATGCTATTAATATGCCACTTCATTACATACTCCACTACATACTCCAACATCTTGATTACCCAAAGACATAAGCAAGAATCCTTTTTGTGGGCTTCAGTTCTGCATTCAATACCATTATTCCAGATATTCTTATAAACAAACTGACTCAGCTAACTGTACCTGACCACTTCTGCAAATGGATCAT
>JANHFO010006505.1:60614-70985 GCA_032468095.1 Pareas carinatus | reverse complement strand
TGAACCCAATCGGTTCAGTACTTTCCGGGATCACTTACCAGACACAAACGTGCCTAATTTTTTATATATATATAGATGACAGGGTCTGCTTAAACTCCCTTTTTACAACTCTCTAGTCCTTATAGGGGGCGCGGTGGCTCAGTGGATAAGACACTGAGCTTGTCGATCAGAAAGTAGGCAGTTTGGCGGTTCGAATCCCTAGCACCCCGTAATGAAGCGAGCTCCTGTTACTCGCTTCTGCCAACCTAGCAGTTCGAAAGCATGTAAAAATTTAAGTAGAAAAATAGGGACCACTTCAGTGAGAAGGTAACAGCGCTCTATGTACCTTTGGCATCTAGTCATGCCAGCCACATGACCATGGGGGCGTCTTTGGACAGGGCTGGCTCTTCAGCTTTGAAATGAAGATGAGCCCCTAGAGTCCGCTAAACTAGCATGCATGTGCGATGGGAAACTTTACTTTTTTACCTAATCCCTTAATTTGGGTTCAGGGTGATTGGATGGAGATGAGTGTTTACTGACTGGATGCCCTTCCTGATGCCATGTGGAGTTAATAGCAGATTATTATTTTTCCTTTGTTCCCTAGGAGAGAAATATCTGTCACTACCTAGAATTGAACTCTCAACCTTCCGAGTGGGAGGCAAGCATCTTCAACACTAGGCCACCACACCGCTCAGAATCTGGATCTTTCTCCTAAAGAGTCTTTAATACACTCTTTCTTTCTGACACAAATACACACTCAATATCAGTTTGGTTCCTCTCAGATTCACATTTTTTGGCAATTCTAAACTTTGTTCATAAATTTGAAATTTTGTGTCTGGTACAGATGTTGCAGTAAACATCATATGTTTTTGTGCCTATTTCTCATGCTTATGAAAGCCGTTGGACAGAGAGGCATAATAATCGTAAAAGCGATATTCATTTTTATTCACAATTTTGGTTAAGAGACCAAGGCTTTGCAAGTGGTTTCCCCTGTTATTTTGTACATTATTTTCACTAATATATAGTGAAAATATAGATATATAGATTGTTATCAGAATTTTCTGTGTGTGCCAATACATGTTTGGGTTTGTGTATAGGCGAAGATGAAACAGGTTTGAGGAAGGATATTTTTCAAAGGTTAGTTGAATTATTTCATTTCATTATTTCATTTCGAAAACAAGAGCTAATCTGTCTACTTTGGTCCATTACAGAGAGATTTATATTGCCCTTTTGCAGCAAAAAGGAGAAATTTTTCTGACAGTGAAAACAATTCATCAATGGAATAGATTGTCTTCCAGAGCCGGGTTGCTTCATCACTGGAGAATGGATTGGACAATCCAATTGGACAAGATTAGACAACCATTTGATCCGGAGGGTATAAGACAGTGATGGCGAACCTATGGCATGCATGCCGCAGTGGGCACGCAGAGCCCTCTCTGCTGGCATGTGAGCCAAGTCGCCCCATTATCGCCCCAGAGCTGAGCATGCCCAGAAAGGAGTAGCGGCAGCAGGTGATCATGTTACAGGTCCATGTGCATGCTCAGAAAGAAAGTAATGGTGCCAGGCGATGACATCATGAGCCACGACTCATTATCTGTCACTCGTACAAATACTTGGTGTCTAAAAGGGTAGCCATCACTGGTATAAGGTCTCCTGCCTTGAGCAGGAGGTTGGACTAGAACAGTGATGGTGAATCTATGGCATGCATGCCACAGTTAGCATGCACAGCCCTCTCTGCTGGCATGCAAGCCAAGTCATCTCAGCATCGTCCCAGAGCTGAGTATGTTCAGAAGGGAGTAGCGGTACTAGGTAATGATGTCATGGGGCCATGCACATGCTCAGAAAGAGAGTAGTGGTGTCAGGCAATGATGTCAAGGGGCCATGCATATGCTCAAAAAGAGAGTAGCAGTGCCAAGTGATGACATCACAAGCTGCAACTCATTTAGTCGCAACTCATCCAGGCACTCAGTGTCTAAAAGATTAGCGATCACTGAACTAGAAGATCTCTGAGGTCCCTTTCAGTCCTATGATTCTATGTTCTAAAAGGGCTGCTTCCTACAGCAGATGTGAAAAATGGGAGAATGTTATACACATAAGCCAACCATGGTACAGTAGAGGTAATTAAATTAAAGCAGTTATTAAACTTTGGCAAAACTAAGTGTGCAATAATCTCCTGTAAAAGCTACTAATTATGAAGCATTTATTTAGCAGCATTGTTCACTGTGATGGAATTAAGGGGCTAACTTTGCTCCCATTAACCAGCTTTTCATTCACTTTATAATTATTTTCTATTCTTATAAGGTTCGTGTAATGATGCCTGGTGCCCAGGAGAGGCTGAAAAGAAAAGATTAACAATGGAGGTAGATATCTACTCAGAAGTCTGCCAAATTGAGCTAATTTGGATTTACCCTCAGGTAAGTGAACGTAAGGTTGCAGCTTTGTTTCAGGAAGAGAAGGAGAAATAGAAACACTTAATGGGTGTTCTTCCCCCAGTCCCAAGAGCGTACATCTCTTGTTAGGAAGATTACATATTCCTAATAGCAATTCTTATGCAGCCTTGAATTCATAAGAAATAAAAGGTAGAAAATAAAGAGAGATACAACCTAGAAGTAAGCTGAAATTTTTATGACAGTGAGAACAATTCATCACTGCAATAGCTTGTCTCCTGGGGTGGTGGGCAGTCCATCAATGGAGGTTTACAAAAATAGACTGAACAACCATTTGATTAGCATGGTATAAGATCTCCTGCTTTGATCACGGGGTTGGGCTAGAATATGATGTGATTCTATGTTCTATGTCTATCGCTGTATGATATTAAACTGCTCCTTGCTTTCTGCATCTTGCCTATAAAATAGGGAGTTTAGCTACCAACCCACAGAGACTTTGAGGATGAAACTTCAGTAAACGACTTCTGTTAATGTAGCTTTCATATTAAATGCATGCTGCATCTAAGTCGTTTACACAGAGTAGAGTTTGGACAAGAAACTATGAGTTGCCTTGCCAACTCATATCACTCACAGTTACAGGTCAAAAAAAGCATTGATACAAAACCTAAAATTGGGGAAATGTCTATAGTACATGCCAGGATTCCATAAGGAAGAGAACTCTTTGCATAAATGCTAGAACCCAGTGGTTGTACTGATGCCTTGTAAGGTTGAAAAAGTACAAGGGTGGTTAAAAAAATCTTCTTGTAGAAGTCCTTGGTCTCACTTTTTGGTGAGTCACTGTAGATAGTGATCCAGCTCTGATTAAGTCAAGTCAACTCAGTAATGTAAGAACCTGACAAATCTTGGTTGATTCATGCAGTAGATTTGCAAGGAGTGACCTGCAGAACATATATTTGTATTTTTTTTCTTAATATATTTATTTCTTTTATATTTATTTTTGGTGAAATTTGAAAAAATGATGATAGATGGATAGAGCGAGGGGGAGAGGGAGAGAGAGAGTGGGAGTAGTAGTGAAACTTTCAAAATGTGGGACAGCATTATTTTATTAATATGTAAGTAGTAAGAGCATATTCATATGCACCTAGATCAGTCTTATATAGTTGCCTATACAGCTCAATCCTTCAAGTACTCTTAAATCTACAGCAGATAGAAACAAACTCATTTTCTCATTCCTCTAACAATATTTCAAATATCAAAAAAGGAAACTTTCTTGAATCCACTCTTCAATATCTTGAGTTTTCCCCACGCAGGATGATTCTCTTCACTAATCCCTAGAGTCAGTAGGGCCAACATTCTTCATAAGGAATTAAATTCTGTATTTTTGAATTCTGTATTTTTGAAGTTTGCATCGACTATATTGTCCTCTAAAATTGTATCTACATATAGTGACGTCTAACCAAAGAAACACTCCTAAAGCAACATGACCAAGTCATGAGTCAAACTTTATCCCTATGAGAAGAAGTTAAAGGAGAGGAACAGATGATTCTTGATCACAGTCCCTTTGGTTTGCAATGCCTTGTAATTTTAGGATAGTCTCTTCACTGCTTTTAGAAAACAATTTTATTTATTATTAGCTTTGAGCTAGAGTGGTGTATAGTAACCATGACAGTTTTTAGAGGTTGACTCCAACTCCCAAAATTCTACAGCCAGTAGGGAATCAGTTCTCTGAAAGCTGCCAACTTTGAGAAACACTTGCTAGAGGGACAGAGTTAGTTTTATATCAGTCTGGAGGACAGATTATATATATATTTATCTTCTTGGACTACATGGTCAAGTGGCATAAATTTATTGTGAGTTACAATGCCGTAGTACCATAGTACAGTTATAGGAGGCGTCATTTACTTATAGATGCATAGCTAAAGGAATGAAGAAACAGTCTCTTGGGTGGAATGTATCTTTGGAACTTAGTTATGAGAAGGTCAATAAGCAATGAGAATAGGCCATCGTGGTTCAATCATCTCTCTCATGATCTGCAGCCTCTCTGACTTCCCACACTTCAGATGATCTCAAGGAAAGGTAATGTGAACAACTTGGAAAGCTTCAGAGAGATGGAAGTGCTCATTAAAAATTCCCTTTGAAGGGGGTAAAAAAACAAAACAAGGATGGATGGGTGAGTTTGGTCTGGGGAGAAAACATTTCAAGAAGTGGCAAGGTCAATTTGGGAATAACATTTACTGTTGTTCTTCTCAGCATTTCTCCTGGCTGGTTACAAGATCCACTTGGTTGCACTGTTACACTTGCCTAGTGTGCATGGCAAAGGCATCAAGGCATGAGGCAATGAGGGGTTTGCTTTTTAGCCTGCTTGTCACAGAGGCTGGGGCCACATCACAGTATTGTTTCAAACAAGACAGATTTCCAAACACAGTCTTCGGGTGGACTGTCTTCTGTTACCATTTTATTGGTTCTGTAGTACAGGCAGACCCATGGGGCACTGGCATTCCCCCAGGAAACATTTCTGTTGGATTACAGTCTCTGACAGGTAAACAAGAGACAAGATACCTCTAAAATCCTGAGAGCTATTCCTTGATATTTCAAAATCAGAAGCAGAAGCAGAATTTATTTTGACAAGTGTGTCTGGAGACACAAGGAATTTGTCTCCAATGTACATGCTCTATACCTACTGTTGCATGCCATGTGCATGCATAGCATGAGAGCAGATCATGCATGCTGCAAGTGTGGGAGCCCTGGACAACCAAGGGGCGTGACCCTTGCCCCCACGGGAAAAACCCAAGCCACCAATTGGCCGGGTTCAAATGCCCATTCACAGGGCAAGTTCCCTCTCTTTCTCCGCCACTCCAATGTAATCACCAATAAACCGGTTCTGTTCAACCAGCCACGTGTAGTCCTTTGCTTCTTACCCAGTACACAACACCTACATCCATACAATAAACAAACTGTGATTACAATCAAAGATACATTCATAATTGTTATGTCCTGAGGCTCTGGAATGTCTCACAAGTTGTGTCCAGAGGTTTCTGGATGACTCACACAGCTCCAGTGAGAATCCGGGGGAAGGCCAGACTGTTAGTCGCCTGGCCCAGACAAACTGTAGGAACCAGGAAGGATTTGATTGGTTACACTTGTTAGCGTTCAGTATATAAGGAGCTGTGGCACAGCTAGTCTTCTGCTCTTCACAATGTAGTCTAATTTTATTTATTGAAAATAAAAGTTGTTATGCTTGCACTACATATCTCCGATCTCTGAATGAACCAAGTATTTAGCAACAATCATAAGGTACATTCATCTTGTCATATACATATAAACTGCAATTGACAAACCGTGACCTTAATCATGAATAAGAAGTACAATCATTAAATTCTGAGATGAGACCCATAAATTGAAATAAAATGACCTGGTTTAAATTGGGCTGCCATCCCTGTCAAAGTAAACCCCTTGGGTAGCTGTACACCGATCCCAGACCCTCTTCCATTTTGGGAATTTGCCTCCTAAAAGTCACATTATTCAAGCCTGTCAAGCACCTTTTGCGATTCGCAGTGGATATTCTCCATCGAGCCAAAATGGTGACCCTTCAGCTTCAATTTCACCTTTGAAAACAGAAAGAAGTCGCAAGGGGCCAAATCTGGTAAATAGGGAAGATGAGGAACAACGATCATGTGGTTACGGGCACAAACTGGCGTATTGCAAGAGCATTGTGAGCTGGTGCATTGTTGTCATTGAGTATTCATTCAATATTTTATTGGTTTCAGTTGGCAATATTTATCTTGTAAATGTGTGGATTCACTTGCTACCTAAAACATCTGTAACACAGGACTCAATGAAGATTGCACTTTGAAACACTGTGTAGCTTCTCCTCAAGGTTGTTATGTGTCACTGCTGCACATGCATAACAATTGTGTGATCCATGCCCCCATAGCAAGAACAGTCTTAGAATTTAGTGATCGTACCTCGTACCATCACAATCATAAGTATATTCATCACATCATCATATTATAAAACACAATCATCGTGTCACAAGCACACATTTCATCATGCGGTAAAACACCTTACTCGTTAACAGTGATGTGTAAGCTAGTTATTTAGCAGCTGAATGACATGGGGGAAAAAACTATCCTTGTGTCTAGTTGTTTTGGTTTGCAATGCCCTGTAGCAGCTAATATTTATTCAGAAGCATGCACTATAAAGCATTTATGAGCTCTTTAAAGGGTGCTAACATTTTCTCAAGATGTGGTAAACCTTTGCTGTTTAATAACCTGCATTTAAATAAGTATTCGCTTTGCAAAACGAGATGAAAATAGAGGACTCTCAAGCAGAGAGATCAGTCACCTGCTGCAAATTGGTTTACAAGGCATTTTAGTATAGTTTCCATTTATGACTCTCTGAGTCACTGGAATAGTCTGAGTGAGGGCCTTATCCCAGTAGAAGGGGATGGGCAAGTAAACTGTGTGGAGCAAATATTTTGGCTGCACTTTGGACCCACTATGGATTTTGGTTTAAGAATCCAGAGCACCGCTTAAAAGGCTACATAGCTGCTTATATGGCGAGAAGTGATGATGACTTTGCAGGAGGAGACCTTGATGTTTTATTACTATCACCAAAGCAGAACACTGGGCAGAAATCCAGGACTTCCCTGGGTGCTCAAACCAGCACTATTCTAGATGTAGCTGGAAAGAAAAAACTAAAGTCAGAATGCTGACCTTGATCACACAGTTAAAGTCCTGCTCCTTTTATAACTACGCTGCAGCACCTGTCCTGGCCTCAAGACATCATCTCTCAGTTGTTACGGCCATATGCTTCATTGCAGTTCTTGAACTTGGAAAAACTAAGTTCTCCAAGCTCAGGCTGGGGCATCAAAGGGGTTCGACATGATCTATCTGGTTGTTTTGATCTGGTGATACAAAAGACCTCTGTACATGTGCACTTTTAGCATCCAGATTAAAACAGAGAGCAACCCCGTTCACATCAGTGCACTGAAGCATTCTTATGGAGCATCACTCAGCTCAAGGAAACCGAGAGTTTTCAGCATCTTCCAGATGCTACTACCAGATGGGTCACTGTGACATATGCAAGCTGTATTTTAATAGGACCGAATGAATGTTCTATGAATATCTGAGAATCACACATATCTCAGGTCTGCATTTTAACCGCAGGAAGTAGTAGAGAGGCAGACTTTCTCAGTAGCCCCACTCAATGTTCCTCTTGAAGTCATGCCAAATTCTGCCTCTTTCAGAATCCACCTACCTGAGTAAGTTTTATGAGTAAGCATGTGGGACAGTCCCCTTGAATTCCTGGTTTTCTTGGTCTCTTTAATTGTCATTGCTGTCCTTTTGCCTTCCATACACAACATTAACCACCTTGAAAGAGCAAAGTAGTGATCCACTGTTAAAAAAGCAAATTCTAAATCCTAAGCATCCACTGAATTCATTTGAATAGGGTCTATTAGACTTTTGTGGGGGAAAGGAAAAGTCTTCATAGCTTTGTTAAATCTGATCTGAGTTTCTATTTTGGAACTAATGGTTGGTAGACGCTAGCCATACGCAGAGAAGAATGACTTCTCTTCTATATCTGAAGCCCAAAAGACCATTCAGAGGGGACTCACTTTAACAATGCATACCAAACAGAAAGAGTTGGGATAAGATAAAAAAATGATGCTTATCATAAAGGAAGAGGAAGAGGGAGAGGAAGAGGGAGATGACATGACCTGTCAGGAGTGGAGAACAATTCTTGTGCAACTGTTGTTCACAGATCTTCTCTTTTTCAAAGGAGCCAATTGATCTGAATTTTCAAAGCAAAGAAGAAGACAACTGCCCATCAGAGCTATGTGTTTTTATTCTTCCCTGGAGACAGGAAGTTGTAAAACCAGAATGCCTTTGCTGCACACGTAGGTGGCTTGTTTTGCATTCTTTGGCAGCTAACTTCAGCGTTCAGTGGATGCTTAGGGAATAATTTCGTTTCAGTTCTGGAGTCATGGTTGCTAGTTCAGATACTTTACTTCCCTTCATGGCAATGGTAATGGGAAGAACATGCAGTTAGCAATGCACAAAAAGACTCCTTTTCTGAGGCCTTAATTTAAGTGGCAGCATGTTAAAAGCTGCAATTCCATCCTAATTTTCCTGGCAGTCTTACTACATTCAGCGGAACTTATTTCTGAATAGATTATATATAAAATTGCCTGGTAATGTGTCCATGCTGCTTCTGGAGACAAATAAACAATTACAGTTTCGAGTGTGGTGCCTCAGGCCACTTCTAGGACTCATTCAACAATTTTATAAATGATTTAGCTAAATCTGTAGAACGGGTAGACATTCATTAAATTTGCAGTTAACTACAGGGCTAACTAATAGTTCCAAAGAAAGTTCCTTACCTTCCTTACCTTGGTATCTTTCAGCACTGCTATTTCATTGTTTTGGTAAGTTAGAAGAGCTGTAGTTCATTAGTTCAGGTTAGTATATGGGCTGTTCCCCACTGCTGAACTGAAGTGCTCTATTTTTGAGCTAGCGGTGTAACATTTGTTTGTTCAGCCACTTGTCTGAAATGGTATAGGGTCTCCTGCTTGAGCAGAGGGATGGACTAGAAGACCTCCAAGGTCACTTCAAGCTCTATTCTATGATCCTCAGGCCTGATCCACATCTATCTCTATAGTTCTTGTTCCCAGTTACTTTCAGTCCCCTGGCATTCCTCCAAGGGAATGGGTGAGAAAGATCAACATTTTACATGCTCTGAGGCTACTTTGGATAATGTGAGGGAAAGCCGAAGGAGCATTATTTTAATTCTAGTACAGCAAAAATGACTTATGCCTGACTTCGGGTTCCGCTCTAGGTCGAACGGGGACGAAGAAGCCACAACTCTGGCTTCTGAAGTCCTCTTTTTCCTCATTTTGGGGGCCCTAGAGACTCGAGAACAGTCCGGAGAGTTGTTCATCTGAGGGGGTGCAACAGAGGCACGTACTCAGTGGCGGTAGGTACAATTGCCTTCTGTCACTAGAGTTGCAAGATGGCCACGATGAAGGAGGCAGGCTAGCATCGGGCTAGCACCGACAGCCTTCGGGAGCATAAAATTGGTGGTTTCGCAATGAGGAGTAGCTTTGTTTGATCCCCCCTGCTAGGGAGCTCCTCAGTACCTTTGGAGAGGTGTTCCCCCCTTGAACATCGGAGGGAAGGGAAGCTGTTCCAGCTAATCGGCATGCGGTGAATGGTGAGCAGCAGGCGGCTGGCAGTGGGGATGACAGCACTGGGCGGCAGCTCGGATATTCAGCTGCTGGCGCCCAGGCGAGCGGCGCCGGCTAGTTTTTCTGCTCCCCAGAGCATTGGGGGTGAGGAGGAGCCTGCTTCACCCCCCCAGATCAGCCTGGAATATGGCAACTGGGGGCAGAGACAACGGGAGGTGTCCCGGCAGCCTGGCGGTCCAGTGGCGCAGAGGCTTGGTGGCCTGGAGGCTTGGTTGCTGGCACCCAGGCGAGAGGCAGTGGCTGGTTTTCCCCCCTCAGAGCATTGGGGGCAAGGAGGAGCCCATTTTGCCCCCCCCCCGGAACAGCCTGGAGGATGGGGACTGGTGGCAGGGGTGGCGGGCGAGCAGCCCAACAGGCCAGAGGCTTGGCGACCTGGAGGCTCCGTTGCTGGCGCCCAGGCAAGTGGCGCTGGCTGATTTTTCCATCCCCCGGAGCATTGGGGGTGAAGAGGAGCCTGTTTCACCCCCCCAGAACATCAACCCCCCGGAACATCATGGTGGCTGACGGTGGGGGCGACGGCATTGGGTGGTGATGCAGTGGTTCAGAGGTCCAAATGGTGGTTCCTGGGCCAGCGGCATGCGGCCCGGGCTGGTCTCTCGTCCCCAGAACCCTGAGAGGTGGCATGCAGCCAAGTCCAAATTGAAGTCTTGAAGCCGTGCGGGTCTGGATGGGGAGGAACAGACTCAGGCTCAACCCTTCCAAGACTGAGTGGCTGTGGATGCCGGCGTCCCGATATAGCCAGTTATCACCAACACTGGC
>JANHFO010006504.1:25172-35400 GCA_032468095.1 Pareas carinatus | reverse complement strand
AAAATACAATTAATGTGGCTGAAAATTTAAAAACCGGAATATAAGACCAATTTATAGCCGGATCTAAAATTTAAAATGTGTAAAAATATCATTTTATAAGCGGAAAGAAGGTGTGATTAGGCCAAGCCGGCCTGGGTGAAAAGATATGTTTTTATGGCACTGCGAAATGGGTTTTGATACCATTGGCCATAGCATCCCTCTGGAACACCTTTGGGACTTGAAATGAGGGGGTAGAATATTGTACTTCCTTTCTTCAAGGCCAATTCCAGTTGCTGTTGATTGGAAACAAGAGGTCTTACCCCCATCCCTTCCTTTTGGAGTCACTTAAGGATCAGCGCTTTTCTATTCCTATTTAACTCTATGGGAAATTGTTGGGTGAAATCATGTTACCATGAACTGAGATATCATCATTATGCTGATGATACTCTGTTGTACATCTCTGCTGTGGTAACTCAAGCAATGCTGGGACCACTGTTTTGCAGTACCTGGAGGTTGTTGAGGTTTCAATGGGAGCAGCATGTTTACACTGAGGGGCTTTGGTTCAGGGCTCCTTGATGCTTGGAGATTTACCATCTTTGCTCATACATGGTGCTGCAGTTAAATGTTAAAATATTTGTTCTCTAGTTTTAATAGCAGCATTCACTTATATCAGAAGCATGCTCTACCTCCACTGTACCCTCAAAATCATATTATATCTAAAACCACCGAATAAGCTACCTCAGGAAATTATAAGAAATTAATTTGGCAGTTCTTTTAGAACAGTGTTTCTCAAACTTGGCAGTTTTAAGATGTGTGGATTTCCAGAATTACCTTGCCAACAAGGAGTTAAAGTCCACATATCTTAAACTTGCCAAGTTTGAAAAACACTGCTTTAGAATATTGAACTAATGATTATTATAATCACTGCTGTGCTGGGAGAGAGATAATTTTTATTTCAGGTTATGAAAGAACATATTTATTTGGGGCTACAAATCTGGACTGCTGCAAACATGTGCAGCAGCAAAGAGAAACTATCTACTGATAATCAGAGTTTTGAGATCAGATTCTTATTTATACAAGAATTCTCTGGAAGTGGTGTTCTGATTTTTAAAATCTGGATTCATCCTTATAGACTTTAGGCCTTGAGTTCAAAAATTGTTAATAAAAATCAATATTCATTTTGTCTGTGTAGCCCAAAGGCAATATATACCAAATACTTTGAAATATTTTCACAAGAAAAAATAAAATCCAGATTATTTTAACATCCATAATGTATCCTTGGTAACCAAACGTTTAGAAAGTAGATGAAAGGGAATTATTCTTAGCTCTGACCTAAATTAGAGCAAGCAGGTTCTTTTCATTTTCTATTAAGCAAAAGATTAGTCTCTTCATTCCTCTACAAAGCTTTCTGAGGAATATTGTAAAAAAAAATGTTGGCACTTTAATATAAATAGTCTTGTAAACATTGGTTGTGTTCAAATCAAAATTACCAATGAAAGGAAACAGAGTGAATGAATAATACTTCCAAAGAATACTCAGCTATAGCAGCTAAGTAATACAGCTATTATCACATATAGGTAGTTTTTGATTTACAACCTTTGCTTAACAATGGTTCAAAATTATGACAGCCTCTGAAAAAGTGGCTTAAGACCCATCCTTGAAGTTACAACCATTGCATCACTTCCATGATCACAATAGCAAAGTATGTTAATTGGACAGTTGGCAATCAGCTCGCATTTATGTCAGTTGCAGCATTTTGCAGCCATATGATCATAATTTCTTACCTTCCCAGATGGCTTCTGACAAGCAAAGTCAATTAGGGAAGCTGGGTTCACTTAACAACCACATGTTTTACTTAAGGACCACATGATTTTCTTAACAACCATGTTAAAATTGATATAAAAGTGGGTGCAGTCACCTGATGACTTGCTTAAGATTATTTAGCAAACAAAATTCTCATCACCATTGTGATTGTAATTTGAGGACTATCTGTACATCAAATTGGGGCCACAAAAGTCCAGATGTTATGACATAAAAGAGGTTGCCATTCCACCAAGAAAAATAATCTTTCAAAATTGCATATATTTCCCCTATGGACCCACATGATGTTGCTTCAAAAGAATTTAAGTATAATTTCAATTTGTACTGAAAAAAATTATACTTTCTAGTTAACCCAATTTGAGTATTTATAAGTCTGTAAATGGGAGGAAAGGACAAAGATAAAAGAAAAACAATTCAGTATTTAGCCCTTTGGTAGTTTGGAATGAAATGCCAAAGTAAAAATGTTGTTGAATTTAGTCAACTTAGTTCCACTTTTGGAAAACAATTATGAATCTAACAATTATTTTCCTTTTCCTTGGTGTTTCCAATGTTCTACTGAGACTTCAACTGCTAAGAAAAGTTACTTTTTATGAAGTTTTATTTATTTGTTTATTTATTTAACTAATTTATATGACTGCTCATCTCAACAATGCTTCTGAATGGTATAGAAAGCATTAAAAATCAAACATAAAACAATTAAACAATGAACAAGATCCAGAATTAAGAAAATATTTTCAAGAAAATATTTGCCCCACATCCCCATGGTCTTCCACAAGCATTCCGGCTGGCATATGGTCAGCCCTGCCACTCCTATTGCTTTCGATGAACGTTCTGACTGACGTCTGTCTGCACCCTCCCATGGCCTTCCATGAGCATTCTGGCAAGCATTTGGCCACAACACCAAGCCTTGTTGCTGGCATCTGGGGGGGAGGGTTCCAAGGCCATCCTCCACCTGCCGCAGGGAGGTGGAGGTGGGGAGGATGGCTTGCAACATCCACGACAGTAGCCAAAGTGGTCTTGGATGAAATTGAGTTTGATACTCCTACAATAGAATATTAGCTAAACCCTAATATCCATCTTAGGAATGAGCATCAGGATAGATCATTCTAGGAACATCATTAACCAGAATAATTTGGAGCAATAATACTTGCTTTTAAAAAAATGAGGCTCCCAACAGCTGAGGGTTATGAAATTTTGTTTTGCATCTGACTATGTTGTTGAATTTCATCTCTTGTTTTACTGTCTTGCCTGTGAACATTTTCCTTCTGTGTTATGTTTGCAGTCACTTATTCTTTTGTTTTCCTTTGATCAGTAAAGCATTTTGGCTTCTGCCTTAAATGTGGGTTAATTGGCTTTGCATATACCAAGCCTAATCTATACAGTTAGCTATAATAAAACAAATAGTAGTCCCCATTTCTTAATATTTCTTCCAGACTTATTCAGTGACTCATTCATGTACACAAGAGATCGGGAGCACTATTTGCACACACATATACACAGTACTTATTTTTATTATGCGTCTCTGCTTTTTTTATAAATGTCCACAAATGTCAAAGAAGTCAAGAAGGTGACAATCACAATGTTCAAGATTATTCTTCCCGGATGGGACCATGGATGAACAAATGTCATCTTGGGTCATTCCTGAGTGCTCCCATTCAGATTCACTGAGCATTGCTGTCAAAACAAGAGAGAAAAATTCTCCTACCTCTCAGCAGACATCTTGGAGGGGGAGTCATGAAAATTACATTTTATTTTCAATGAGTGTAATGCTGTAAAATATAAAATGAATCATATAGTGTATATCAGATAGTATAATATAGAGTTATCGTAAGCAACTAATACTTACAGCAACCACATGACCTTTATTATAAATTACAATACTTCATTTCCTAAAGCTGTCCTTTAGATTTATCTAAATTATTTATTGCCATGAATTCTCCTTTCCAATTAATTAATTATTTCCCCTATCCTTACTAACCTTTTCTAGAGTTGTTTCTTTTTCAGCTTTGTCCTTTATTTTTCTACCTTTTATTTCTACTCTTTAAACTATTTTAAGGTTTAAAATGTTGGAAGAAATATAATCCTTTAGAAATTGAATAAATGTTTAAAAAATCCTGATAAGATCCAATAAGGTCTTAATGGAGCACTCAAAATCAGAACACTGTCACAAACTGCTTGGCAACAGTTTCAGAAGTAGTCTGTAATTGCCTGCTTCCTATGGCTGAGAGAGAGAGAGAGTGGCTGAAAGTGATTGAGCTGGTTTCATGTCTAAGGGAGATTGAAATCTTACTCTCTCCTGGTTTGTTTTTTGCCTTGTGCTTTAAACCACTATATCAAATTTCAAATCAGTCTTCACTCCTAGCAATTGCTGGGACAGGTTCATGTAGATTTCTCAGTAACATTTTCAGAAGTGGCTTGCCACAGCCTTCCTCCTATCATGCCATTTGTACTGGGCAAACTAGATTTAATCAAACCATTGGTTTAAATATTAGTTTTCTGGCATCCCCTCTGAATACACAAACATGATACAATAGAAAGAAGCAAAAACAATTAATTGGTGTAATTAAAGATAAAAAGGGAATTATAGAATCATACATCTGGGAGGAGTTGTTTAATTCATTCTGTCCTAGTCCTTTGTTTGGGAAGAGTCCAAAAACTTCCTGCCCAAATATTCCATAAAGAAGTGTCCAAGAACTCCCTGAATAATTAATTGATACTCCTAAACTGCTCTAAACACGGGAGACATTGTTTTTATCTTTCAGTTAGAATCTTTATGTAATTTGCATATTTTATTCCATGACTTGCATTGTAGCATGATCATTTTATTATGATAATTTAAAAGTACATATGGAAAATTTAATGATATTTAACAGTATTCCATGTCTGAAAGTAAAAGTTATGACTAATGGAATTCTAACTGTCTGGAAAAGAAATAACTCTTGCCAGAGAATTAAGGCAAATTAAAGCTTTATATTGCAACCCTTGGTGCTGCCTCCTATTAGGGGTAGATGAGGAATTCGCAAGTTTTAAAGCTGCCTTGCTTATGTATGCATCTCACTCTATAATGCACCGGTCATATCACTGCAGAAATACCACAATCAATAATTATACATACAGAATTTTCCATGGCAGCTAGAAATTGAATTGCACAGCAGCCATCTTTAATTCCCTACTGGGGAGACTGCTGTACCCCTACTTAACCTCACCCAGAAAAAGTCAGGATAATCCTGAATGCTGCATTGTATAATCACATATCTAAAAATAACTCTTCCTATGTTTACTTCTAAGTAGGTATGAATAGAAAAACACTGCAAAAGGTAAAGAAAGAACATTAGAAAGCAAGGCTTAATGAAGCATGAAATGCCTGAAAAATAAATCAGCATTTTCAAAGTAGAGGAAAAAAAGAACATAAAATATTAAAAGAATGAAAACTGCATGGTTGGGCAATCTAATCAATCTTGTGGGGGGGAAAGTCAAAGATAATTTCAAAATATTTTAGCACACTGTAGAGAACAGCAATTGTCTACATTTTTTTCCCTTTCATTATTGGATGCCAGTAAAATGTAAAAGTGCCTTATTGGAAAGAAAGCAATCCACCCAACTCCAAATATAATTACTTCCTTTCAAAACTCTTTTGGACTCAGTGATAATTGCCTCCTCTAATGTTAATGGAACAGATAATCTTTTTATTGTATTTGTCTCTAGAAAACTATTTTTGTACATGTGAACTAAATGGAACAATTTTTAGTAAAACATTTCTACAAGCTTTTAAACTGGCAATTTCCACAGAACCTAAGGGATATTAGTCTATTAAAAAGCAGGCAGATTGGACTATGTACATTAATGATAGATGAAATGTATTAGCATTTACCAATTTGTTTCATGCAACTAGCAAACATATTTAACAATAAAATGTCCTTAATGAATTCTGTTGAGTGTTTTAGTGCCATCCTAGAATATTAATGTAGAAAGATTCCTGAATGCTCCAATTTCATGTTTCTCTTCTTAAATATTCGCCCACAAAAATTAATCTAATGTATTATGTGCAGTTTATGAAGCATTTTTCTTAAAGAGACATGAATCTCAAATGTACAAGGAGATGTTATTCTGCAGATTATGGTATGCATTTAATGTAGTATTCCAAATGTACTCCAAGGAACCTTTGTAATATTCAATTTCAAAATGAGATGTATAACCCACTAAATAAATTAAAACATTTTTAAAGAATTATGCTAGCTTTTTTGCAGCAAATAGTAGTATTGGGATCAATTTCTTCCCTTTCTCAAAAAAGTTAAGTAAAGTCTCACCTAGTTAAGGCCATGCAAAAAAAAAACCGGGACTACAATGAGGTTTTAATAGCAATAGCACTTAGAGTTACATACTACTTCACAGTGCTTCTACAGCGTTCTCTAAGCAGTTTGCAGAGTCAGCATATTGCCCTTAACAATCTGAGTCCTCATTTTACTGGAAGAGTGGAAGGCTGAGTCAGCCTTGAGCTGGTGAGAAGCAAACTGCTAAACTGCTGGCAGTCGGCAATCAGCAGCATTAGCTTGCAATACAACATTCTAACCACTGTGCCACCACAGCATTTATTTTAAAAATAAATGAGTACAACTCAGCATCCAGGATAATGAAATGACAAACCAATTGTATACTGTTGCTAAGAATATCTCATGGAGTAATCTTAAAACATTCTCAGCTAAAGCACAACTTTATTTTAGATTGACAAAATATAAAGAAAAGATTTACCTTTGCTCTAAAATTTAACCTTTTACAGTTCACCTAATATAGATGTGAATAGATGCTTCATTTCCACCCTTGTTATTACAGTCACATATCACATATGACATACGAGAAGGCTAATACTGCATTGTTGTGAGGATTTAATACCAATTGTGTACATGCAGATTAGTTAACACTTGAATTTATGAATTGTGTTTGTATGTGTTTATAGTCAGTGATAAATCTGAAATTATTTAAATAACAAAGCAATGCTTTAACTATAAAAAAGATGGGCAATCTTGTTGAAGAACAAGGAGAGGCCAAAGTTCTATTAGCTATATATAAAAAAACTAATTGTATTTCCCTGTGCACTTTACACAGTATAAGTATGCTAGGCAATATAGAATACAATATAAATATATTGTATACTTTGTCTAGAAATTGTTCTAGACAGTTTGTTCAAGTAAGGATCAAATGTGGTTGAGTAAAGAATGTGTATTATTTTGCACTGCACTCTTCAAAATTTTAACAAACGCTCGTTGAAAAATCAGTTTAATTCTCATTTTTTTACTTAGATATTAGGAAACTTCCTAACAGCCAATTATTTTAAATGAAGCAATTCACCAATGCAATAACCTCATCCAAATGTCATCCATTAAAGAAAGAAAGTGGACACAGGTCAGTTTCCAAAACATTTTTTAGAAAAATAAGCAAGGCAATTATGCCAAATAAAATTTAATTATAATAGAGTAATGCACTAAGAACTTGAAAGCAAAAATCTACCATTTTAAATCTGTCAGTAAATTTTTAATAATCTTTTCAGAGGCATATGTAACCTTTTTTTAAAAGAGCCATTCAAAAGTGGAATGAGAGGAGAAAAGAACAATACAAACTAGTATATTCTGGACCAATATTCCAGGAATCTTAAAATGGCAATGTAATTATTGATGACATCATTACTGCATAACTACTTTGAGTACAAAATCATTGTTCAATGAGGGTAAAGATCTATAAGGTCACTAATTCATCTACTTGCCAATAATACATTGTATCTAAAACTGTTTTCTATAATAGTTCCATGGTACCACTTTAAAAAACCACTCTGCTCTTTTATTTCTCTTACCATACAGCTTATAGAGTACTGAATCTATAGTGCCTCCCCGGTTCAAAACAGCCCAACTGTTTTGGGACTACTTATTGTTTGGATATTTTCCTAATGTATGGCCAAAAATTATCTCAAATGGGTTCTATACATTCTACTCTATGAAGCAATAGGGAGTGGAATGAATTCACACCGAGAGAAAAAGGGAGGAAGGGAGAGATTTTTTCTGAAAATTGTTGTTAAGGTTTCTCTTAATCTTCGATTTACTAGAATAAACACTCGAAACGCCTTCTCGAAATGCATTTTAGCTTGTCTTATCTTCTTTAAAATATATAGCAAAAGTTTTACATATTATGAATTGTCCTCGAGATTTGGTACTGTTTGAAATGTTTATTTTATTATATCAATTGGAGATAAACAGGTCTTGAATAGAAAGAAATAATCCAGAGCCAACAGTGGAAATATTCTCATTATGGCAGAGCTAAACAGTCACAACCATTAAACTTTGTCAGAATTGAGCTGAAATCTAATTCTTCTCATCCAGACCTGGTTGGCAGTTGGCAGTTGGCAATTAAAGATGGCGGTCGCAATATCTTCAGGTCTAAGAAGGGGAGAAGATTAATCCTGAATAAAACACGTTTTTCCACCTCTACGTTTGCGTTTTTCAGCTCTCTCAGCCAACAAAATAATTTTAAGTCTGTAACAGGAAGTATCTACTGACTAACTCTACATTACTGACCTTATTGCCACATCTAATGACTATTTCGACCCTGCCTTCACCTCCGTTGGCCGTTTTTTATCCGCCACTGCCTCCACTGGCCCTGCCATCGCCTTTGCCAGCTTTTTTGGCTCCACTGCTGCCTCTGCTGGCCTGTTCGGCACCAACGACTTTTTCGACACTGTTCAACCTCCATTGGCCATTTGTTTTTCCGCCGCTACCTCCACTGGACCTGTCATTGCCTTTGCCAACTTTTTCTAGCTCCGTCGTCACCTTTGCTAGCCTGCTCAACACCAACGACTGTCTTTAGTTTAGTTTAGTTTAGTTTATTTTGAATTTATACCCCGCCCTTCTCCCGCAGGACTCAGGGCGGCTAACAGGCCTGATAAAACATACAATACATAACACAAAACACAATAAAACAACCTTAAAAATATTAAATTTACATATGGCCTACATAAAAGATGGGCAGGATGAGGGCTGTAAAGCACTAGGAAGTGGTATATAAGTCTGAGTGCTGTTACTATTGCTATTTCCTGTGTCTCTACAGCCATTGAATGTTTCTAATCCTTCTCCAAACTAGGCCTTTGTAGAAATGGGTCACGATCTACCACAGCATCTGGACCAATCAAAGTCTGTTGCCTTTCAATTTCCGCAAAGCTTTGTTTGTTATCTTGTCCCCGTGGAAGGCATTTCGAAACACCGCTCTTAATCCTCTCAATAGCCAAGGCACACAGGGAGCAGAATTCCGAAATCACAGCGCTTTTCCAACTGTAGCAGATGGAGGTGGAAAGTCATCTGGCCATCTTCTCACACAGAGATAACAAGCCTGTGATTCACGGTTTGCTTTCGGCTGTCGAAATGGAGGAACGAAAAGAGCAGCAACCTAAAGTAAGCACACACACACACACACACACACACACACACACACACCGCCAACCAAACTCCAAAAATCAGCCATCTCTTGAGAACAAAATTTCTTTTAGTATTTTGCTACCCTGACTCTTTCAATATTCGTCTCCCTTCTTCTGTTTGTCGAAATACACAATGGAGAAGCCACGGTTTGATCGGAACGCTGTTCTTAAAGTACTTGGGTAAAGTCGAAATGCCTGGTGGTGTTAAATGGTTAGAGCAATCCTTTAAACATGTCTATCTCTTGTCTTGGTTTGATCATTGTCTGTTGGGGCCAATTAAACTGTCCTAGGGTAGGTGGGGGCGTGTAAGATATTGTATTTAAGAGCACCACAGGAAAAAACACACACACCCGAATCCTCCAGTAATGCCAGATAACATTCAAAAGAAAATATATATATATCATGACATTTTGAATGACCAATCCTAGGAATCCGATAAGTATTATATTGTACCGGTATGAAGGACTGCAGTTGAACGTTTTGATTTAATCTCTCACGCTGCCATAGAAAAAGATGACATGGGGAGGTAGAAAAGATTTATGGAATCTCAAAAAGCTATAAGCAGCATCGGTGATACGTTAGTCCTCCCTTTGGGGTATACCATATGTATAAAGTAGTTACATTTTACACCCCACCTTTTGACTGAAAGATCTTTAAGGCAGCTTATCGTGGTTGGCAATAAAAGGCACATTCACATTGTTTCAAAATCCTGCAGGACCACATTCAGTCAGCGAATACCTCCCACCGACTTGTGCGCTCCCACAGAGAGGGCCTCCTCAGGTTGCCGTTGGCCAGACAATGCCATCTGGCGATCCTGTCAGAACAACCCTGGCTTGTAACCAGTGTTGGCCACAAAGCAGGTTCCTTGGCTACAAAGATGGTGCGCAGAACGGAGGTGTCTGTACCAGAGAAGTAGCAGCAAAGCACAAGCACAGACTGCAGTGAGGTGCAAAAGCCTTTTTACTCAAAACA
>JANHFO010006504.1:7223-18768 GCA_032468095.1 Pareas carinatus | reverse complement strand
TGCCGGCGGGTGCGTCCCGCAATTCCGCCACCTGTGTCCTCGCCTCTGATGGCCTCGGGTGGACCCTCCGGGACTTTGGGGATGTCTTTAGTAAAAAGGAGGTGGATCAGCTACCACCGCATCACCCCTATGACTGCGCCATCGACCTAGTGCCGGATGCCCCATTGCTGGTGGGCCATATCTATGCCCTGTCCGAACCCGAGTTAACCGCGTTATGGGAATTCCTGGACAAAAACTTGGTGCGCGGGTTTATACGTCCCTCCACCTTCCCGGTCGCTGCGCCCGTCCTATTTGTGAAAAAAAATTCGGAGAACTACGAGTCTGTTGCGATTATCGCAAACTGAATGCCATCACCGTGCACAACCGTTATCCGCTACCCCTCATACCCGAGTTGCTGCCCCGGCTCCGAGAAGCTCGGGTTGGACTTACATGGAACGTATAATTTAGTGCGGATCCAGGAGGGGGACGAGTGGAAGACGACCTTCCGAACCCATTACGGGCAGTTTGAATATCGCGTCATGCCTTTTGGGCTGACCAATGCCCCCGCCGTGTTCCAGCACTTGATGAACAACATTTTCAGGGACCTCTTGGACCAGTATGTCATCATTTACCTGGATGACATACTCATTTTCTCCCCCAATTTGCAGCAACACTGGCAGCACCTCCACACAATGGCTCCGAGAAAACCGACTCTACACCAAGCTAGAAAAGTGTCAGTTCTGTCAGAACGCCATGGACTTCTTAGGCCACTGGATCTCCCTGGAGGGGCTGGCCATGGAACATGGCAAGGTGTCCTCCGTCCAAGATTGGCAACCACCCGATGCGTCAAAGATATGCAATGGTTCCTGGGCTTTGCCAACTATTACCGGACCTTTATTCCCGGGTTTGCCGCGCTAGCCACTCCACTCACGCGCCTCCTGCAGAAGAAGGTTTCGTTTCAGTGGGGGCCACCGGAGCAACAAGCTTTCGGACAGCTCAAGCAAACCTTCCTCCAGGGGCCGATACTTCAACACCCTGACCCCGGGCGCCCATTCGTGGTGGAGGCTGATGCATCCGACGTCGCTGCTACAGGCACAAGAGCTTGACGGCCCGTTGTACCCCTGAGCCTACCACTCTCGAAAGACATAGTTTCTGGTTTTGGTTTTGTTTTCTGGAAAAAAATATTAATTTGAACCTCTTAATAGTTATATCTAGACAGGAAAAAAATCCATAAATCTACCTGATGACAGCAAAGTTTTTGTTTGGTTGACACCTAGTACTGATTTGACATATTTATTCAAAGAATTTCATCTCTAGTGAAAAAAGAATTGAGATCAATTACAAATTAAATCAAAGAAAAATGCAAAGTTACCTATACGATACCTATAGAAGATGATGTTCTATTGCACCAATCAGCTCCAATTTAAATAGAATAATGCAACAGTTGCAAAAGCCATAAACAAGATTAGGTTCATATTTTTTATTTCTTTGTGCATAGTGTTTTCTGCCAAATTTCTGCCATCTATTCACCACAATAGGTTATGAAAATGTAATAAATGTAGACATTTTGATGATAGATTTTCCAATAAAAATATTATTAAATCCTATTTTTTCATCTCTGACTTACTTTACTAATACCTAATATTACAGAGTCCATCATAAGTCAGTTATATATACATCACTGTTTTCATTTTATTTTGAAAAGAAACTGCAAGTAGTTGCTTTCTCTGACTTTCTTTTTTTAAAAGAAAATTCTGTTTCTTACAAAATTAAACCTTAGAGTAGACATGAACCTGACTTTAAATGTTAAGGGAGTTCTCAATATATTTTAAGTTAATTAATCAAAATTAACTGAATTCTTTGAAGGTTTTTAAAAATAATCTCTTCCCCATGTATGTAAAAGATGTATGCATGTAAATGTGATTTTTAATTGCAAAAGTAATAGATATTTTCTAAAAAACAATCTCTTCCTCACATGTTCCTTACAAATCATGCTGCCTCAAACATATAAAGAAACAGGGAGAAACATCATTATAAAATCAAAATGAGTGAACTGTGTAAAAGAAGTAATCTGATTTGGTATGGTTTATAGGGAAAAGAAATTAGTAAAGAATTGCAAAACCAATATATGAAGGAAGAGTGAACCAATTAAAAGGAAGTGAAGATTGAGAAATTCATAGTTGGATGGAATTGATAAAATTCTGAAAAAAACAGAAGTGTGGTGTTTAAAAGAAAAATGGCACTCTGTGAAGCAATGTTCAGTGTAAATGTGTTCAAAGCAAGGTAATGTGCAAGGACAGAAAGGTCTGGAGAGGTACTGTGAATGACACTAGTGTAAATCAATTTTATGTATTATTTTCTTTTTCTTATCTCATGCCTTTCATT
The DNA here is from genome assembly GCA_032468095.1 of Pareas carinatus. Taxonomy (NCBI): domain Eukaryota; kingdom Metazoa; phylum Chordata; class Lepidosauria; order Squamata; family Pareidae; genus Pareas; species Pareas carinatus. The sequence continues at coordinate 16,404 of JANHFO010006504.1, read as the reverse complement.
TATTTCTTTTAGTATTTCTTATTCTTTTTCTGAGGAGTACATAATGTGATTTACACAAAAAGCGAATATTTAAGTATGCATGGGCCACATATTTCAACTGAGAGTCAGAGAAAATATATATTGATGTGTTTTTCCTAATCATACAATTAAATTCTAAAAAGAAAGATTCAAAATAAATGCATCTTAGTATGTTGAAGGACACTGCATCTGAATACCATCAGATGGAAACTCTCCTTTGTAGAAAACAAAGAAAAAATTAGCAGAGCATTAATTAATTTTGGAGTGACCATGAGCTGTTAAATGAACACAGGTGGCATTCCTCAGGGGAGTCATTTGTAATAGACTTTAAATTAGTCAGAGGAAAGCATCAGCTTTAAATACTTTTGAAATCTCACAAGTGTGAAAGACTTCATACATCATAACTAAAATAATGGGAGGTGATTAATAATTGTCCTTTCCCTAAATGAGTTGCCAGATGCATTGACTTTCAGGTGCAAAAAATAAAATTAATCCAGAAAAATCTGACTATCCCAAGTGCATTTATCCAAGATTAACCCCTGAATACCCAAATATTATTTTGAAGAAATGCTTAGCCTCCAATCCCCCAAACCACAATTATTCTCCAGTATATAACTAAATTTATAGCCAGTTTTGTAACTGTCCAGGCTAATGCACATTTATGAACAAATACTATGGATAGTAAGGTGGCTGAACTAAAAAAAGTCACTCACACAAAAGTACACGAAGAAAGGACTAGTTCAGATAAAGAGATAAAAAGCGAGAGCAGAAAGAATGGTAAGGAAAAAGCCTGAATACAGAGAAAGTGAGAAGTGAGAATTCTTTGGTCATCCTTTAACTCTTTATTTATAAGTAGCAACATTTTCAAATGTACACAATTAATTCCAAATTCATATTTAAATTGAATATTTCTACAGATAATCAAAAAACATAAGCATGAGGAAAAGGCCTAGTTGGCATTGTTAGAATTGTTAAACTTTATCACGGTGGTGTAAAAAACATTGATTCACTGCCAACAGTTCTAGAAGGGTCGCCATTTTACCCAAATAAATAAACATTATTTAACAACATCAGTGTTGTTTAGAATAAGAGATTTGTTAAACTCGAATACTAATTTTAAAGCCTTTTAGAATGCTGTTTCTTAGCCTTTATCATGATAATAATTATAATTGGACAACCCAGGACACACTGAGTCAGCCTTTCAGAGAGATTTCTTTACCTAACCTGACCATGGGCACGGTATAAAAACCAGTGGAACAAGGAGCTACTTCTAACTACTTGCCAGCATGAACACAGTTGACCTCCCTACAGCAGCTGATGGTGGTATCAATCTACCTGACTGCCAACCACTGAAATAGGGGCTGTTCTATCTGGTCATCAGAGGGCTAGGGTAGAACTGGTTTACTGAACCTCCAGGTAGCAGTGTCACTGTGCAGCAACCACACATTTCCTAAGTTTCTATCCCATGGGAGTTATGTGTCCTAAACTTTAGAGGCATTCTGTAAGTTAGCCCATTTGAGGTATCTTGGTTCAAAAATTGTTGCACTCTGATGTACTGTTTCACCAATTAAAGGTACAGACATCAGAGTTTTAGGAATATATAAATGATAATAAAACTATTTATTAAACTAGTATGCCACCTGATTGGGCAGTTAAATACAATGAAACAAAGAAATTACAATAAAATTAATAAAAGAGGAAGATAAAAATGGCAAACACAAGATACCAGATAGAATGAAGGTAGAATCTCACTGTCCCTTGTCAGAGTGAAAAGCCAGGACTTCACAACTCTTCTAAACAACATCAGAGAGGAAGATATTTGGATCTTGGGGAAAATCTGGCCCCAGAATGTAGCTACGGCTGCAGAGAAGTTGTGCTTCCAGAGTTCTGATAGGTGACACTGTTTAATCAAAGCAATCCAGAATACAGCAACCCTGCAGGAACAAATTAGCTGCATAGATGCTTTAGGAGACAGATGATACCTCAAGGAATCTGGTCCTATGTCATGTTTTACTTTATAGGTAACAATCAACACCTTGACTTGCACCTGGAAGCAAACTGGCAACCCAGGCAGATTGTAAAGCAGAGTGTTATATCAGCATACTATTACTGCTTGCGTCACTGCATTCTAGAGAAGTTGAAGCTTCTGGGTGGTTTTCAGCTCCATGTATAGCATGTTGCAGTAATCAAGCTGCAAAGTAACTAGGGCAAGAATTACTGTATCAAGGGTCCTCTGATCTAGGTAAGGGTTTAACTGATGGAATTGTGCAACCATCTTGTCACCCACAACTGCCACCTGTTTTTTTAAGAAGGAGTTGTGAAACTGTAATGAGCAGAAGGAATAACATTGAGGAATAGATGAAAAAACCACATCCAAGGCAATGATATGATAAAATAACTTTGACCCTGAGACAGAATTGTAACCCAAGAAAGAATCTCAGACAAGACTATCTCTTGTTCTCAGGAAGATAAAGGAAAAGAGTGATAAGTGCATTCAAATTTGCAAGATTGTTTTACTATAATGTCATAATAAAAGTATTAGCATGCATGATTTCCTGGTCTACCTTGAAGGACTAACGTCCAGATTGTACACCAACTTTGAAATGAGAAGTGCCAACTCATCCAAGGTCGAAGATGGAATAGCCTTAGATCTGGATGGCCCAAACACCTACTCAATCATGGTAGGATCGATACCAAGACAGTTCCTTCCTATCCACACACAACCTTGATACCCTCACTTGGCTGGCCTGGGGTTAAAATATATAATTGAGTATCATCAATATGCCAATGATACCAAATTCCTGATGGATAACCTAATCCAGTAGATTCATGTATATGTTAAAAAGGAGGGAAGAAAGACTAGAACTTTGTGGCATTCCATACAGTAGGAGCCTAGGAAGCAATATCTTCCATTCCAAACAACACTAAATGGACCAGATCCTAGAGAATAAAATAAAACCACTATAAAATAATGCCTCCAGTCTTTTACCCACAGAGCTTCTCAATATCTATGGGGCAGTGAGTCTTATTTTAGCCCACAGAATAAAACAGTACCTTGAAACACTTGTATCATTTTAAGTTCACCAGAATTACTCTCCCTGCAGGATTCTTGATTTATTTTTTAGGACTGCCAACAAAATAATGATTAGTTTTATCTTTGATGTGCTCCCTCCCTCATAGCCATTCCAGCAGCAGTGGTGAGTGCTATAAGTCATAATGATACAAAAACTATGACCACATGGAATGATATCCGCTATGCATTCTGCATCACTTGCCTCCTCTGAAAGCTTCCTATGAATGCCTATTTAGTCTAGCAGAAATTTAAGAAAACATATCTGCAGGAAAATATTCAACATATCAGTTCATTAAGCAAAATAATTTTACATAGAAGAATACATGTAGCTTTTCAAGGTGAGTTGCATGCCATTTGAAATACTCTAAAAGGAGCTTTCAGACAAATATTTATAACAAGATGCTTGTATTTCAGAGAAGAAAAAGGCAGATTTTGGTAGATTAGAGCACATATTTAAAAGTAGTTTTAATATGAAATCTATCATAAAGTGAATACAATTTCACATTTGAGTTTTGAGTACTAAGTGTTCCATCTAATTAATGTGTTTATATGTACGTGTGTAATATATATATAATGTACTGTATATATTGTTTGTGTACGTGTACACAAAATATATATATAGTGTGTGTACATGTACAAATACTGTATATACATAAATGCATAACTTAAAAAACAAGCAAACATACATTAAGCCTGGGATGAAAGTTTCATTGTAGGATTGCTCTTAGCTTTTAGATAGTATGTTGAAACAGAAACAGAAAATGTCATTTTCCAGGCAGAATTTAAATAAAGGCTATTGAGATTCTTTGTAAAAGTTATTACAATACTTATATTGGGCATTTCCTTTCCTGGTGCTGCCTCGGGGTGTGAGTGAGCAATAGAAAACAAAATTGAAATAGCATTCTGATCTGAGTTTAAAAGAATAGAGTAGAAAAAATAGAATGAGAGATTGGAGCTTGCTATGGGATATTGAACTGCATATTTTTGCATTTTGTTTGATTGTTTTAGGGTGATGTTTTATAGTTATTGGTTTTATTGCTTTGGTGAGTTGCCCAGAGTTGTTTAAGATGGGTGGCTATACCAATCAATCAATCAAACAATCAATCAAACAAACAAACAGACAAGAATAGTTCTCTCTTGTTAATCATTAGAGGTGTCTCTGGTAACACTGAATTAGTGTGAGTTCTGAGTTCATAAACTCAAAAACAGCACTAAGGAAGAGCATATAAATTCAGTATGGAACTTGGGTGAATGAAGCTAAATTCATAAGGAAGGATGAATGGCTAAAATGAACCTGATAAGTTGGGATAATACAAGAATACTCTTGGTCTGAAGAAGGCAGCTGAAATGAGCAAGGGCAGTATCAACCATAGAAACAATAGACACTAGGTATGGTCTCATTCGTGATTTCATTATGAATGCGAAAGTTGACTTGGCTTGTATAACAGAAACTAGAAAGATGAATTGAATGTGATATGTATTTTTATATTGTATATTAAAATCATGCTAGTTGTCCAAAATTGTTCAATAGTATACCCATGCCACAATTCTGGACAGAGATTTACCCTATATTAAATGTTTGTACTTTGTACAGAAACAAATGAGAGCCTAAGGTTTCTGTCCGAGTGTTGAATATCTTACTATCTTACAGATTTCTGAATAAAATAACCAAACATAACTATTGTTAGAATTGCTAGACTATTCATTCCTAGGCCTAATTTTCTGGGCCAGTTTAGAGGTTTATAGCACCCATGAAAACAAATTAATCACAGGAACAGCACATGTGAAGTCTGTTGCCCTGGCAGGAATGAAGTTGAATAGAGAACATCCCTTTTGCAATCCTATTGGCATAAACAGACGACTATCTGGTAAAGACTAAATTTACAGCCACCAACCTTAGCCATTGGGCTGGAGGCTGATCCAACCAAAACACAGTTGAATCCTGTGACTTTCAACCAAAAATCCAGTGCTCCAACCAAAAAGACAGTTGAATCCAGTCGCTATCCAAGAAAAAATAAAAATTGTAGATTCTACAGACAAACCTCTCAATACTTTGGCTGAGTCCAAGAATAAGGAATTTACTTAACATAATTTTCACGAATTATTCTTCCAGATCAAGCCCATGATCTACAGAAGAAGTCTGTGAAGTGCCAATAGATATAACTCAAATACAGATGGCAAAAGACTTGCCTGAATTCTGATATGGTGCAATAATAAAGATGGCACATCTGTGCATATGACCAGATTTTTACACTCTTGTGTAGCTGATTTGTTCAGAGAATTAAGATGCATTCCTCAATCTCAGTGAATGTGTAATCAAAATCTTCCATAGCCCAGTGTAATAGTGTCAATTTTTTAAAAATTAATTAAATGTATTTATCTATTTATCTATTTTGCCAATTAAAATGATGTAACAGTGCTTTAAATTTATAGCCTTAAATAGAGGTGTTCATGTGCTGTGAAAATGGATCAGTTTCAACTGTGCTTTCAATGAGAATAGGCTGGTTGGGGCTGTGACACCTCCTTATTAAACAGTTTTTAAAGAAATCTTTCAGAGATGGATTACTACAGGTCAGTATTTAACTCATACCTAAGGAAATTAATAAAAATAAAATAAAGAGTCTCTTGGCTTTTCAGTTTTGCCAGTCCTAAATTAAATGGGTTCTCTAAACCTATTTGTAGGTATGTGACTCAGTTGGTAGGCCTTGATCATTCAGTGTCTTTTATTACCATTAACATGTCAGTTTTCATTTAGAAAATGGGCATATTGTTTCAATGATTTCTCTTCTACATGTTAAGAAGATTATAGATGACATAACTCAGTGTAACCCTTCCCCCACATATTCATCAAAAAAACGATGTATCTGTGAAGTTCAGCATTACTTTATATCGTCTTTAAAGTTTTTTATACATATAGATGAAACTGCTGAGAAAAATTATCAGGAGATTTGTAACTAAGTATTATCAGAACACCAATGATACTCAGATCCATATATCTTTACCAATATTATTTGGCAATGCAGTGAATCTCCTTAATATTTGTCTATAGACAGTAATAGGTAAAATGAGGAAATTAAAGAAAAACTGAATCCTGATAAAATGGAAAGACTTATTGTGAGGTGTCATAATTCTAGAATTTTGATAGATCTATTTTTTTACAGCTCACACAACCTAGAATGATTTGGTATTGGATTTTTCCCTGACTCACATGATAAACTAGTTTTATCTTTGATAACAGTAACCTAAAAATTGTGGTATATTTGTTCACACTCATGCTTGGTTTCAGCAATGTGAACAATGTGAACATCTTACTCATGACAGGTATACTACTGTGAAAATAGCAGAATGTAAATGCCTATTCATTGTATTAGACATTAGAGGAAAGCTATGGGTCCTCTAGAGTACTTTATTACCCTTCAGGATCCCTTCCAAAGTTTCTTGAGATGGTGAGGGAGTTAGTAGTGGAGCACTCTTGCCATTTGATACAATGGTTGCTTCAACCTAACAACTTCAGGAAGTAACTCTGTTAAAAGATTAGATATTCAACTTCCTTATGATGACCGTGGGTTTGTTTCAGGTTTTCTCTGATTGTAATGTGTGGACAGTCACACTTTGCATTTTGTACACATGTCAAAGTTCTTAATTAATCTGTAAAAGGGGGAAATTTCCATTACCCCTCTCAGTTGACTCCCTGTCTAATTTGTAGCCTTCCATGACCTCTAGGTGATAGAACTGGTAAGAATGATCCATCCCATGTGCCTAATAGTCCAATGGATTTTCAGAGAGCATGTAAGGATTTCCCTAGGATCTCACAGGTACCCCTACTCTTCTTTGAAAATTCTTTGAAAAGACTTTGTTTAGAAAGCAGGCAGAGTGGTGACCACTGGGATTCTGGAAAATTTTAATGCCTCATAACTGGATAGAGAGTTCATGATGGCCTTGAAAGTGGATGTACTCTGTTTCTTCCTGAAAAGACAATTTCTAGATTCATTTGGAGAATTATAGGCCTTCCTCCTCTTTGTTTGATCAATTTTGCATCATTCTAGAAGAAACAGATCTGGACTCTTTAGGTCTAGGTTTGGATGGAAAGAGTATTGGATGCATTGGTTGTCAGTTGGCTTCTACATAGAATATGTTTCAGGTTCTAAAGTATAAAGTCTTTTATAACTTGGCACCTGAATATCAGCAGGATGACTTACTCTACCAGTACCAATCCAACTAATTAGACAAACAGGGAGAAATTCTTACTGATCCCATATTTTCCAGGGATTTGAGGGAATGAAGTGAAAATATGCTGCTTTTTTGTGGCAGCACAATGCTATAGAATAGAATCCTATTAGAGATCAGACTAGCAACTTTCTTGTTGGTGGTTCATAAGCTTTAAAAAGTACATTGTTCCAGAGAAACCTCTCCTGATTTTATCATGCCATTTTATTTTTATTGTTTACATTTAAATGTTTAGGTGGTATTGTTCTCTTGTTTTATGGTTCTTACATTCTAAATATCTTGCTTAATTTGTGTAGACTGCTTAGGGTGCTTGGATTGCAGTGAGATGAAATGTAATAAATATAGCATTGTATATATGACTAACTTCATGTTTCAATCAGAAATTTCAACTTCAACTCTAATAAGGTTGCCCGTCAATTTTTGTTCTTTTACATGAAACACGAACTTGTTACCAGATATAATGCAAGGTTATATATTATTTGTAAAGTTCTAAACCCTTTGATCACAGGAGAGCTGAAAAAAATGTTTCGTTCTTCAAATGTTGTACTTCACATTAAAATCAGCTGGGGAGATGTGCTTCTTAAAGTCAGGTTTTCTATGTGGCTGCCTTAAAACAATGCAGATAATGCTATCCATATTGATTTTTAAGAAGACTTTTAAGCACTTCTCTCAACTGACCTAAAATGATAAACTGTTATTTTTACTTTTTTAAATCTCTTGTCAAATGGTAATTTAATATTAGCTTAATATAACAGTTTAGTTCTCAGGAATCTTTGCAACAGATACACAAATAAAGAAATGCATTTCTGCTTACCCAAATACAAACATAACAGATCCAGTGACATTATCCGAAAATAATTCTACTGTATCCATAGTAATAGTTTGTGACACATTTCAGATTTGAAGGTCTGAAAGAAAACTAATTGTGGCCATGAAGGCCTGTCCAGATTCATAACAGTTTGAGTAACTAATAAACGTCTAATTAAATATTTCTATTCCTTAACATGTTGAAAAATATAGAGCTTGTGTCAATCTTCAGTTTGTTTGAACCAAGCCAAAATGTATTTGGTGAATAAAGTGAATAATTAGTGTCTTGGTGTGGATAACCAGAACCTGAACACACTGCTATGTATCAGCACATCAATGAAGATAAGTACCAGTATGAAAAACAAATATGCAAGTTCAAAATATAGCCGTTGTATTATTTATTTTGAAGAAAAAATAAAGATGATTTGAAATGAGTTATGTATGGATTTTCTATACCAATATTCTGCCAAAACAGAATACTTTGTACTTCACTGCTCTTTGTTATTGTAGCTTGCAAGCAGAAGTGCAGAAGCAATTTTCAGTAGAAAGGTTTGCGTAGCCCAATTTAAATTCACAGCACATTCTTGATCAGGAATTGAAGATTAAGTCCTACAGGTCTTTTTTTCCATCTTCAAAATAAAGGTCATACATTTTTAAAAGCATGAAGATAGAGACAGTTTGATCTCAAGGCACTCTACCCATGAAAGGTTTCTCTTTGGTTTCTCTCTTTCATTTTCTAGAGTACGCAGTTTTCACATCCACTTGTCCTATCTTTAGGATTCAGTATTGTGCCTTCTTATATTGATGAGATGTACCTAGACCTCTAGTAAGTCTGTTTTATATTTTTTATAAGATTTAAGGATGGTAGGTTAAATACAGGTCTGTTCAGTATTTTCCTATCCATAAGAACAATTAAACTTGAAAGTGGAACCTGAATGCAAAACTTATTTCCCCCCATCCTTACTCCCTGAATACTCAACTGTCATCTATCTATCTATCTATCTATCTATCTATCTATCTATCTATCTATCTATCTATCTATCTATCTATCTATCT
>JANHFO010006502.1:36806-51272 GCA_032468095.1 Pareas carinatus | reverse complement strand
GAGAGAGAGAGAGAGAGAGAGAGAGAGAGAGATATGTATGTATATCCACACCCATCCAAGACAAAGCTTTCATTTAGTGACAAAACTTGAATGACTCCTAAAACAGCATGTTTTAAAGAATCAAATAAAAGATCTTTTTTCCAACTAATTAATCTAGGGAATTCTCAGCCCCAAAACCCATTCAAAGAATGATGAAAAAGGAAACAGAATATTCCTTGAGGAAACTGTAATAGAACTGTTGTGCAAGTCTTTTGGAAGATGCATTGTGGAAAGTGTGCCAGCATTCCATAGTCCTCCTTTCTGAATCTTTAAAGCAGCTGCATCTTGTTCTAGATTTGCCCAGTCTTTTTGGAAGTTATTTCCAGCTGTCTCCACATGTGTCAACTTATGAACTCCTGTTAAGTTCCCCCTTCCCCAGTTCTGATTTCTTTAATGATTCATGCACCTTTTTCAAAGCTTGTTTTCAACATGTTCTATTAGTTAAACAGACAGTCGAAGCACTGCTTAAAATGTCTAAAATGATGCTTGTGTACACTGGAATGCATATCTCTTTTGTTACCAACAGTTTGAGCAGATGAATGAAAAATAACTAAGCTCGGTCTAATGACTGCGACCTCCATTCCCGCAATATTTTAGCCAGCATGAGCGTCAGCTGGGATATAGAGCAGTGATATTGCCAGATTGCAGTGGTTTATGAAGGGAAAAAAATGTCAAAAGAATAGAGAAGTGAGTATCCATACTTCAACAAATAAAAGAGGTTTGTTAAACATAAAAAGCTGGATCAGAGGACTTTAATCTGAATTCTGGGGGATTGCAGAAGAAGTAAGAACCTTAGATACACATAAAGAGTTTAGCACCGAAGAAGGAAGCAGGGGTATAGCATAATGGGAGCCTATTAAACCACTGACTCAATGAAAAATAAAAACGTACATTGGCTAATAAAGTTTATGGCCTTTATAGTCTATACTACAGCTGTGCAGTATTTTAGATTTGATTAAGAAGAGATACTTTTGGACACACAGGAGCAGGAAAGCGGCACCTATTTGCAGCTTATTAAAGATGGATTAAAGCTTGGGAGAAAACATGATCAGGGAATACCTATTTACTTTGAAGGAATTTTAATCTCCAGACCAGATGAATTGCCTTCTAGGATACCAAGGGAAAGTTGTTGATAGCCTGGTTGCATTTTATGTATTATTTTTGAGAAATTCTGGAACCTGGGCAAAATGCCAAATGAGGAGATGAATGCAAATATTGTTCCTATCTTCAAGGTGGGGGGGGGGCAATTAGAGGAGCCAAGAAATTACAAGCCAATAACTCTGATCTCAATTCCCCAGAAATTTCTACAGCAGATTATGAAGAAATTGCCCTGTAAGCATCTTGAAAATAATACTGCAATTACTGAAAGTCAACATGAATATGTTAATATAGCCCTCCTAATGCTTTATTGACTTCCAAGGTTCCTCAGTCTGCCTATCCCAAGAAATCACTGACCTTCTTCAGCATCTTAAGAAACAAGCAGCACTATAGATGCTTCCGCTCACAATCAGGTTAATAGTATCTTTCATCAATTCTGCTACAGGGTATGTTGTGCTATTCCATCTCTCTTTTTCATTACTGCTATAACTTTTCTTTTGTGCCTCAGTGATTCTCTTTGCTGTCATATTGCACCTCTCCATATTTATCTCCTTGCTGTCATTTTAAACTCTCATCTCTCATGTGGCTCTGCTGCTCTTCACCCCTATCTCACTCATGACTTTCTTATTGGTTAAAGCTCTTCTTCACCAACTGGTCGTTGGTCCATTCATTCTTTCTGACAACTCCCCGTCACGGTGCACATAAAAAATTCTGGCTGATTCGCATTTCTGTAGATCTCTCAGTATCTGTAGTCCTTAGTCAAGAGAAAGCCAGAGTAGGAATCTGCTAAGATTGAGGACTATTGTTCATTCTTAATGGGCATTCTTGATTGGAGCCTACTTGTACCCACTAAGTACCTATTTAATCTCATGTCATCTATGTACCACAAAGTGTTCTGCCTGGCACACTTCAGCTTCTTTTCTACAGCCATTTTGGACGACTGCCTATCAAACATTCCATTTTGTAGAAAGAGTCTGTTCTTGTGATTTGAGCCATCCTAAAATATGCACCCACAATTTTCTTTTATTGTCCTTTCTTTTAACACCTCCTCGTTAATAGAATGTGGTCCCAACTTGAGGTAGATGCTATATAACTTCCCTTGCAGGATCAGAATTCAACTGTTACAAATAGAGTAGCTAAGTTTTTATTGGATGCTACTTCAGTTGGAAAGAAAATATTGTTCTGTTGCTCTGTCCTGATGCTGCTGATATTTTTTTATCAATTGCCTTTGATTCTCAGTTTCATTGGGGACTTTTATTTTATTTATATTATTTGTATAACATTTTTTTACAGATTATATATTTATATATCCATCATCATCATTCTAGCCATTGTCTATCCACTGCAGAATGAAGGCCTCTTCCACATGTTTCCAACCAATATGGTCCTGAGCTTCCTTTTGCCAATTGGATCCACAATACTTGCTGATGTCGTCGATCCATCTTGTTTTAGATCTCTTTCATGGATGCTTTTTATAAAGTGGAATCCATTCTATGACTGCCTTGGTTCACCTGCCATCAGATCTTCTTGCTATGTAACTAACCCATTTCCATTGTAGTTCTTTTACTCTCTTGATGATATTTACTTATATCAATACTTTTGTTTGTTCTCTAATTCGTGTGCAGGTCTTTCTATCCTGTCTTGTAATGCCAAGCATGTATCTTCCCATGGCTCTTTGCACCACTTGCAGCTTTTGTATCAATTAGTGTCCATGTTTCACTGGCATATGTTAAGGCAGGTAGTACACACTGATTGAAAACTTTTCAGGTGTAAGAGGAGGTTGTTCTTGAAAATTATGTTTTGTTTGATGAATGCCTGCCAACCATATTTAACATGCTGTTCAATTTCCTTTACTGTATCACCTTCCATTGAGATTCAATGGCCAAGTAATATGTAGTAATCAACTACATCTAGTTCTTCTCAAGATATAAAAGTAATATTAATTTTTATAATATTATAAAACTTTATTTTACTTTTTATTGGTTTTTCTACATTGCTCACTAACAAATCAAATATATGCTCATGATTCCTTAAGTACACCTGTCCCATTTCACCTGTCCTTGTTTCCCCTCTTATCTCTCCTTCTTTCTCACTTGTTCTTCTTGTCTCGTCCCTACCACCATGGATTTTAGAGTAGAACAAAGATAACCTTGGAGAAGGTAATGTGGAGACTGTCAGCAAAACTCTGAGTAGTTCTGAGGGTGAGATGGGCAGTCTCCAAATTTGATAAATAAATAAAAAAAACTAATTAAAACATGGCTTCGGACCATTAGCAAGATATGAGTGCGGTCTTAGAGACAAGAAAGCATAAGAAAGAAATCTAACGTTGTACCACTTTAATATTCTTCGATATAAGAGGGAGGGAAGACGAATCGCTGTCCAACTTTCAGGATTCTGATAGCTTGCTGAAAAAGGCTCTAATGCTGGGAAAGGCGAAAGGAAAGAGAATGATATTAGAAGCAGATCATCATGGAGAACATATATCTATGTGATCACCAAGCACATTTGTCTAAAACAACTTGATGGCACATGATTATCAATCAATCAATCAATCACCAATCAATCAAAGTTCTAGTATTACCTGGGGCATTTGTTTTCTGATCTGGTCTACTCAAATGACTGACACTTCCTATTTTGTTTTTCATTCTTGCTCCCTCCTTTCATCTCTTTCTTCTTTTGTCTCTCTTCTCTGTTAATCTTCCTGCAAAACATTATCCTGATAATTTCTCTTCTCAGTTGGTTGTATCAAAGGTTCCAACAAGAACAGTTCTTGTGGGATTTTTTATTACATATTTTCTTTAACAGATTATTGAAATACTGATGAAATAAATTATTCTAATGCAAAACCTTTGAGAAAGTTCTGTGTGGTATTCTCGTTAGGAGACTAGTTAGGTTTGGACTGTGTTAATATTCTAGAAGAGAAATTCAAAACAATCTTGATACCTTGCAAAAATGAGCTGAAAATAACAGAATGAAATTTTTACAGACAAATATACCTTAGGAAACAAGCACATCAAATGTCCAGGTATAGGTTGAGGGATATATGGCAGGAGGTAGAAATACTTGTAAAAAATGACTGGAATAGTTAAAAAATTGCAAATTAAATATGAGTATAATATAAAGTACATCAACAAGAAAGGCAAATTACAGTAGGCCACATCAACAGAAGTAGAATTGGAAGTTTATTCTTCATTGTTTACACCCTACTATGGTCAGGTGTTCTTATAATCCAGAACATGTTCCGAGAAGAGCAGGGAAAATGATGAGTGGACTAGAAACTAAGTTCTAAGAGAAATTGGAGGAACTAGACATTTTTGACCTTCAGATTTTATTTTATTTATATTCCACCTCTATTATTTTAATACATAACTCAAGGTGGTAAACATACCTACAGTAATACTCCTCCCTCCTCCTATTTTCCACACAACAATGACAGCCCTGTCAGGTGAGGTAGGCTGAGAGAGAATTATTGGCCAAAATCCACCCAGCCAGCAGATAAGAAGACTAAGAAAGGGGAAGTTTTCATGGTCTTCTTTATTTATCTGCAAAGGTATTGTTAGACTAGGTCAAAGCTACCATACCTAGAAGTGTCAAAGGCACGTAATCAGGGTGGACAAATGTCACTAAGGGAACAAAAATGCTTGAGCACATGGCAAGCCACTCCTCAGGTCTCACCATCAAAGGAGTTGGATCTGCAAGGAAAGCCCCTCCTCACCAACTCTGGGGGATAAAAAGAGGTCATAAAGCATGACCAGGTTCTATTTGGAGTGGATCCCAGACTTGGCAGCTTCTGTCCCTCTGACTAGTGCCTGGAAGCCTAGTAAGAGGATGCTGGGTAAGTGTGAATGAGTGTATGCGTGTGTGTGTGTGTGAATGTAAGAGCAAAAACAATCAGTAAAAGTTTGTTGTTATTTTAAATTCACTTGATCCCTGTGTATTTTAAAGAACCATTTGTGCCTCAGTGTTCAGTTGATTTGGGACTGAGTGTGGCAGTTTTCCAGGCTTGTGAATGTGTGAGTAAGTGAACATAAACTGAACCTGAGAGCACACCTGTGTAACAGGATCATAACGAAGAAGGCCAAGACTCATTTTCTGTCACCTCTGAGGGCATATTATGGAATAATAGTTTTAAGTTAAAGGAAGGCAGAGTCTGTTTGTTAAAGAAAAATTCCTAACACAGCAGTTTGACAGTGGAACCAATTACTCAAAGAGGTGATAGATGTCCCTTAATTGGACATGTTCAAGTAAAGATTTGCCAATTGTCTGTCAGGCATGCTTAATTTAGACTCTAACACCAAGAAGGGTATTGGATGTAGTGGTCAAACAGCCTTTTCCAGATCTGTGATTCCATGACCTAATAATAGTTTGATTTACTATAAGGTAGCTCCTGTGTCTTTTTTAAAGATGTGCAAAACTATGAAAAATATAAATAAATATAAATGATTGGTTCCTGGGAATATCCATAAATTGTTAAGCTATATTTCAAGATGTTGCAGCATTTGTCATGGAGTCAGTTGGGCATACAGTAGCAGCAATTTTAAAACAATATATTTATTTGGCCTTTTCTACAGATTTAAGGTTCATCTTGTATTTATGGTGCACAGCAAGTATGTCTAGGGAGCTATACGAATAGAAATTCAGTTAATCTGGGGGTTGGGAGAGAAAGGGACCAGCCTAGACTAAGCTTCTCCACTTGCACTAGTTGTTCCTTCAACAGGGGCAGCAGAAGATTGTCTGGAACAGTCAGGGTGAGATGAGAAAGAATAATAAAGGTATTTTTTCCTTGAAATTTTCCATTCACATGTAGATGTTTTTGAGACCACAGTTCTGATCACAGGCTCAGCTTTGGCCTTCATAATTCCATAAGGCATCATATGAGGGTCCCTAAACTAGAGATATTACTTGTTTCCTTTTCTTTTGCTTAAGACAATGTTTCTCAACATTGGCCACCTGAAGAAGTATGGACTTCAGCTCACAGAATTCCAGGAAGGCTGGCTGTAGAATTCTTGGAATTGAAGTCCACACATCTTCAACTGGCTAAAGTTGAGAAGCTTTGGGTTCTATTGCTAAAGATCTCTTCTGCATGTGTTATTTCTGATGAAGAACAGGTCTCACTGTATCCCATATTTTAATTCATCTGTCTGGCAGAGAAGCAACCTCAGTTCACACCTTACTCACTCTTTGAGTGCCAGGGAAAGAGCAAATCATCCGGCTTGGCACAGATGCCAAGCAGAAAAGATGCTACATGAGTGGATTCCAGGCAGCTGGGCACGCCACTCAGTTACCAACAAGAAATTAGACCATGACTAAACCCCATTTGACTGCCTTGCTCTTGCTGTCTGTCTGAGTGATCATCAGCCTCATTAAAAAAATGACTAATTATTATTCTGGCTCATTAGCAACTATAAATCTCCAGTGTCACAGCTTCATTAAAAAAATGACAAGTTAGCACTTCATTATATTATGTAGTGGCAAATTTTAATCTTTGCCAGGCTGGCTTTGTTTTTCTCTTATGCAAAGGGCTTAAAGGCCATAACTCCTCTAAACAGGCTAGGCAACAGAAGGGAGATGAAAGGGTTTCAGAGGAACTCCATGAGAGGGAAAGATGACTTCTTATATAACTAGCCTCCCCCAAGTGTGTTCATTCATTTTATTTTACAGTATTTTTATTCTCCATTCAGAAATTTGATCTAGTGTAGAGGTCTCCCAAACTTGGCAACATTAAGACTTGTGGACTTCAGTTCCCAGAATTCCTCAGTCAGCCACTGTGGGGAATTCTGAAAATGGAAGACCACAAGTCTAGTGATTAAGATATCAGACTAGAAACCAGGAGACTCTGCATTCTTGTTTTGTCTTCAGTATGAAGCCAGTTGGGTGACTTTGAGCCAGTCACTCTCTCTCAGCCCAACCCACCTCACAGAGTACCGTAATTGTTGTGAGGAAAATAGGAGGAAGAAGGAGTGTGTTCAGTGCCTTGAGTTATGTATAGAAATAATAAGGGTGGGATAGAAAAATATCTAAGCAAAAAACCCAAGAGCATTCAGAACATGCCCTCTCTGAATCTGGAGGATGACAGAGCTGAGAAGCCCGGTTAGTAGGTTGGATAGTTGCAGACAAATGGTTCAAGTAGATAAAACTAGATTTTTCCAGTTTGCGGAGAAAAATTGGTCTTTCCTGTCATCTGTAATAGAGTCACTTGTTTTATAATGGGTGCAATTGAGACCTCTGCTGTTTCAGCTAGAGTGTAATAATTCAGTCTTGGATCTAAATTTAAAATGGCAATATGCCTGACTTGGATTGCATTAAACAAATGCATAGATCTAGATATTAAATATATGTTTCACTTTTAAGATGCAACAATAACATATATTGGACTATGCGGTGTACCTTAATAAAATCAGTGAACATAACCGATTTTTTATTTTGGATACTATCAGTTAAAATATGTCAAATACAATGATTTCAAGATTTGTAATCTGCCAGGGCTTTATGAAAGTACTGTGAATAGTTTCTACTGTCTGGGCAGAATGATCTTTGCTGATACCAAATGTCTCTCACAGAATTACTATCCATATCTAAATTTGCTAAATTAATGCTGGCCCTTATAAAATAAAACCCCAAATCTGGATCCACAATGTCTGCATCCTATTGTATATGTTTGAAATAAAACAAAACAGAAATCTGTTTGGCCAGGTACTAAACCTATAACTACAGTCTTTGGAATGTTGTTTTTCTATTGTTTTTCTATTGTTGTTGGGGGAGGAATCTGGACATGGATTACATGGTCACCTAGAGTTGAACTCAAGTCAAGGGAGACCTAACTTTCAATTTGAGATATTCTGCCTGGTGACAAATCATATCACAAAAGTCATGAAACCAATTAAGTTGGGCCTTACTAATGGTGTTAAAAGGTGGAGTACACTTATTCAGCCTTGAGTCTGTGGCCACCAGAGCCTCCTTAAAGACTGAAAAGTTGAAATACAGCAGCTTTATCTGTCATAATATTTCAGAAAAATACACCTGGACAATTGTAAAAAGAAATTAAAAAGAACTTTTTGAAGTTAATGTAGCTAAAGGCAGTGATTTAAGAATGGTTCAAGATGCAAGTAAAGCTTTTCCTTAGAAGTTAAGAAGAATAGTGAAGGGAAAGCACTCTTCACAGGTTTTTTTTTGCATGAGATAAAGAAAAGAAGCTGAAGAATTAAAGGAATTCCCACAGATGACAAGTATTTCTCAACAAATTAAGCTCCTATAACCACAGTCATCAATGTTAACAATAAGAAAAATGAAAATAAAAATGAATCATGTAAAACAAAACCTTTTGAATTCGCAAATAAATCATGGATGTGGTTGGCATAGAAATTACAAGAGGGAGATTCTGTATTAATGGATAATGTGGCCCTACAAAAAGCATTCTGTCAATATTATTCTAACTTATACAAATGAAGTGACATCTTCTTAGAGAAAATAGATGAAAAAGAAATAAAATTTCCAAGGATTACAGAGTAGAGACTAATCATGAATGGATCTATAACAATAAGGATAGTTTCTGAAGCTATAAAAAAGTTTAAACCAAGAAAGGTACTTGGATCAGGTAAATTGTGAGGTGTTTATTATAAATCCTTTGGGGATGAACTTTTATAACTTTAAAAAATATGATAGATTCTATTTTACAGGGAGGACAGATGCCAGAGAGTTAGAAAGGGGCTAATATAGCATTAATACCTAAAGAGGGTCAAAATTTGAATTTAACAAGAAACTGTAGACCAATATCACCACTGAATAATGATTATAGGTTGTTCATAATGATTCCAGCTGGCAGACTGAAAATAATTTTGTAAAATTTTATTCATGAGAATCAATATGGGTTTTTAGCCTAAAAGAAGTTAAACCATATTAGGAACAAACTGGACATTTTGGAATATTTGGAGCAACATAATGAAAAACAAGCTGCATTAATCTTAAATGCAGAGATGGCCATTGACAGTTTGAACTGGGATTTTCTATTTAAAGCCCAGGAAGATATGAATTTTGGCCAGAAAAAATTTCCATATTGTATAAAGATACTTCACATTTATGCTTGAAACATGAATAACAAGAAGGGACATTTTATCATGTTTGGTGTACGTGTAAAAAAAATAACAAAGTTTGAGATTCAAATGCACATGCTAATTCAGAGGATATTAAAGATTAATATACAATTGAAATCAGAGGCTTTTCTTTGGGGGTTGATAGATAAACAATTGAAAAAACAACACAGAACTTTGTTTTTATACATGATAACTATAGTAATATACAAGTGGGAGATATCAAGTGGGAGATTGAACAGGTTTCTGATCAACCTTGCTGACAACTTTGTTATCTAAAAGGTAGAGCAGGGAAATAGAGGAACTGCAGTACTGGACCTAATTCTTACTAACAGAGAAGAAATAATAGAAGGGGTTAATGTTGCAGGAATCTTGGGGGAGAGTGATCATGTAATGTTAGAATTCAATATAATGAAGACATAAGCAATCGAACATAATCGAACCAGAGTCTGATTTCATAAACATAAAGAGTTAAAGAGAAAACAACCCAAGAAGCTTGGGAAACTCTAAAAAATATGATTTTAAAAGCCCAGTCCACCACAATACCACTGAAAAAGAAAAATAACCCTCTGACAAATTGAAAGACAAAAAAGATAAGTACAAAAAATGGAAAGAGGACACTTATCTAAGGCAGAATACCAACAAACAGCCCAAATGTGCAAAGATGAAGTCAGGAAAGCTACAGCTCAGAATGAAGTAAGACTTGCAGCAAATATCAAAGACAATTTAAAAAAACTTTCTTTCAACATATAAGAAAAAAGTCAAGGAAGCAATCGGTTCACTAACTGGAGATAATGGCAGAGAAGTAATGGACATTAAAGAAAAAGCAGAGCTGCTTAACTCATTCTTTGCATCAGCCTTCACCAAAAAGCAGACATAGCTGAACCTACCAAAAGCATAACTGTAAAAGACAATCTAGAAATAAAAATTAAAATAAACAAACAAATGGCAAGAAAGCATCTGTCTGATCTAGACGAGTTCAAATCTACGGGACATGATGAATTACATCTTAGAGTTTTGAACGAGCTGGCAGATGTTATCTCAGAAACATTGTACCACGTCTTTCAAAGGTCCTGAAGAACCAGGGAACTACCTGAGAATTGGAAAACAACTGATCTGGTCCCCATTCTAATTTTTTGAAATTGTGAATTTGAGGTTTTTATGAACTGTAAGCCATAATCATCAAAATTATGACAAATCAAGGCTTGAACTACCTCACTTTGGATGTAATGAGTCTATATCATATATTAATTTCACCTTTTAGGTTGCATTACTGAAATAAATGAATTTTTGCACTATATTCTAATTTTTCAAGTTTCACCTATACATGGAAGGAAGGTAGCAGTGGGGTGCCGCAAGATTATGTTTTAGGCCCAGTACTTTTTAATGTCTTCATCAATGATTTAAATGAGGAAATAGAAGGGAAACTCATCAGATTTGCAGATGACACCAAACTAGCAGGAATAGGCAACACCCCATAATATAGGGTCAAGATCCAGATGGATCTATACAGACTTGAATACTGGGCCTGTCTAACAAAATGAAATTCAATGTAGAAAAAAGGAAAATTTTACACTTAGGCAAGAAAAACAAAATGTACAGGTACAGACTAAGTGAAACTTGGCTCAACAGTAGTAACTGCAAGAGGGGTCTTGGAGTCCTAGTGAACAATCACTTAAATATGAACCAGCAGTGTGCTACAGCTACCAAAAAAAACCAATATATTCATTGGCTGTATTAACAGAGGGATAGAAACAAGATCATGAGACATTATACTATTGCTTTATAATGCCTTGGTAAGACTAAACTTGGGATACTGCATCCAATTTTGGTCACTATCATATAAAAAAGATGCTGAGACTCTGAAAAGAGTACAGAGAAGAGCAACAGAGATGATTAGGGGGCGGGAGGCTAAAATATATGAAAAACATTTGCAGGAATTGGCTATGTCTAGTCTAGTGAAAAGAAGAACTGGGGCACATGATAGCAGTGTTCCGATATTTGAGGGACTGCTACAAAAAAGAGGGGGTCAATCTATTTTCCAAAGCACCAGAAGGCAAGATAAGAAGTAATGGATGAAAACTGAACAAAGAGAGAAGAAACCTAAATCTAAGGAGAAATTTCAGACAGTAAGAACTATCAACCAGTAGAATTTGCCTTCAGAAGCTGTGGGTGATACAACACTGGAGGCTTTTAAGAAGGGACTGGACAACCATTTGTCAAAAATGGCATAGGGTCTCCAGTTTGAGTAGTGGGCTGGACTAGAAGACCTCCAAAGTCCCCTTCCAACTCCATTATTCTGTTACATGCAAAGATGGAAATATTCAGTACTACCTACAAAGAATGGTTGGTGAGGTTGATGGAATTTGGTGAAATGGCCAAACTGACTGCTTAGATTAGAGAAAAGACAATATCTACATTTATTGCTAACTGGAAACCCCTTATAGACATTTTTCATTAAACAAGGGGAAAATGAGCATATTATTTATGGTTTTGTCTGTTATAAAGAATAGATAACAAAATGGAGATATCTTGTAACCACAGAGCAAAAGGTAAACTTATAATTGTACTTATAACTGCTGTAAATAAAATTGAAAGCTACTTTTTTTCTGAAGAAAAGCTTTCATACGGTTTAAACCAAAATAAAAAAATTATCTTCAGTAGCCTTAGTTAGACATACTTCTTGTTATTCAAGTCCTGTATGATGTAGATCTGTTAGAATAATCAATCTAAAAGACTTGAAACAAATGGGTGAGGCATGATTTTCAAGATTTAGGGATCCTTTTCACATTTGAGTCGGTGCTATTCATCAGCCCTTCAACTGAAAAACAAATTATACTGCCAGGAAAACTGGCTGCCCCCACTGCTGATCCTTGTCCTGCTTCAGACATGGCAAATGACATTGTCCTTATTTATGGTGTAGAGGCCATGTTAAAGGCAGGAACTGAGTTTCTTCTGCCTTTGTTTCCTTCTACTCACCCCACTAGCTGATGAGAAAACATCCTACAAGTATCTCTCTTTAACATGGACTGAATTTCAAGCTGAGGGGAGAAGGTGAGTTTTGAGCATTCGATAAGCAGGTTTAGCTACCTGTCAAAGCTCATTCTTTCTTCTGCATGTGTTTTGTATGGATGCATTCAAGGAGAGCCTGATCATCAGTTGATATCAAATGATACCAATGGGGATTTTTTCCCCTTTGGACACGGGTTTAGCACTATTCCAGAATAGTGTGAAATCCAACTTCAACAGCAGCCTCCAAGATAACTGTCAAGTACGAGGACAATTGCACTGTAAAGTAGCAGAGAGAGATCCAGCCCTTTCTCTCTTTCACGCCACTGTGCTGTCCCTTTGTCACCTCTGCTTGCCAAGTGCTATTCTGGTTGATGCAGGAATCTAAGGTAGAGATTATTTCAGAAAACTGATAGTTACACTAGGAGCACCTTGTTTGAAAGAACCTGTTTCTCCTACTGTTCAAAGCAGGATAGCTTTGGAAAAAAGTCCCAAGAAACCAGAGGGAAGGGGACCATGCCTACAACTACCTAAAGTAGTCACTAGGAGTTGGGCTGATACACATGTACACACAAACATACCCACACACCTTTTGGTCACTTAACTGCACCACCATCAGTGTGGACAGTGAAGCACTGTAGCATTTGTCCACAGCAAGCCCTAGGTAAGGATAAAAGAAAATATTAACAGCACCACTCCAGGTAAAGACTGTTGAATTAGTCTGGGACATGGAATGGGGATTGGATGAAGGTGATATTATGAGATCAAGTAGGCAAAAAAGAGACTGTCTGGGTATTTTCTGCCACAGCTAGATGTATGTGAGAAAGGGCTCTCACAGCATCCTATGCTAAAATGTACACACTTATTCAGACTTGCTGCCTGACAGATACTTGGCTACCGAATCCCACTGGGGAACACTGGTGAGAAAGAAATTGCTGCTCTGGAACAAACTTTCCCAAATTATATCACCCTTCCTGACAGCATAATTGCCCCCTTTCCTGGAGATTTAACATGGCACATGCATCCTTAAACAGTTGAGTGTTATTTTAAGAGCTCTCAATCTTCCCCCCCCTCCCAGTTCTATCCACCAGGTGATGCATAAACTCATTTTACCTTCAACCTTATTGCTCCAAGTGATTGAAACAGATATTTGGACAGATAGAGATTGGAAAGGAAGCAAGGCAAGCTATGCATTATGGAAAGGAGGGAGAAAGAAAAAACCTCACAGCATTTGTGCAATTGAGGTTGGTTGCACCCAGCCTCCCTCTTTCAAAATCAACCTGCTGTTGTCACACTGTCAGGGTGACGGCTTGGGGATGAAGAAACTGCTGTGGAAAGGTCATTGTGACATATAATTAATTCTGAGATTTAATGATAAACAAGGAGAAGCAAACAAAGCATGTTCATACTGCGTGATGGGAAAGAGTAAATCATGGTTGGTTGAAATTTTTGCACACTCGTGAAAGGGTGTAGAATCATTTGCATAAAGGAGGAAGACAACTATCCCTCTTCCTGATGATTAATGTGTAGATGCCCTTTTGCTTTACCCATGAGCAATTGTTGGATTGAAGAAGCTTATGATGACATGCAGATTTGGAAGGATGTTCAGATATACATTCTATGGAAAATATGTTAGGTGAACTATACTGCGATCCCTTCCTACTCACTCACTCACGCCTTGCTTTTGTTCAGTGTCCATATATGTGGCTAAAAGCTGGCTTACATTACATCCAGTGTTACTCTTCTAATGCCATGCTTCCTAGGCCCTTTGAACAACAAGTACAGTTCCTGGTTTAGTTTGGCCAATAATCTGTAATGGAATCAGGTGGCTTACTGATTAGAAGCAGCCTGTGTCAGACACCTGCAGTAGTCAGAAACAAGGAGGCTCGCAGCCATGGCTAGGACAGTTCAGAGATGTATAAGCCATTTCATTTTTAACTGCCTGTGTTAGTAGGATAGCATTTCAGACTCTTGGTTTTGCTTTGCCTTTTGAATGGGGCATGAAAGGAAAATAATAGTCTACAGACATCTGCATCTATTTTCATTCAGAATTTTATTTAGCATTCATTGTTTACACCTAGCTTTTTCTCAAGTAAAAGTAAGGAATTCCCCTGTCCAGTCATGTCCGACTCTAGGGGGTGGTTTTCATCTCCCTTTCTTAATAGAAAAAGTTTTTATTGGTCAATAACATACAAAACAATAGCTTACAATATGTGGAATTTCAATTACCAAA
>JANHFO010006502.1:23741-35505 GCA_032468095.1 Pareas carinatus | reverse complement strand
TCCATACTGTCAAACAAATTAGTTAATCTATTATGCTTAACTTTCATAAATGTTCCTTTTGAGCTCTCTGTCCGTGTTTATCAGAAAGTTTCTTTAGATTATACATTATTCTCAGTGTTATACACTCTATATGTTCCAGCTTTTTCATTTCTCTCCAACCTATGTGTATATGTGTATATATGTTGCAAGCTGTGATGCCAAGATAGAGACCATCATTAATTTGAGAACAAGATGTCTGTCACCACATGGTGATTATCTCCCATAATTTGATGACTTGCTATAGAACTTGGCCTTCAATGAGGGAGCTGGAAATCATAAACAGGAGGAAAAGAGATTGCTGAAGCAAGAGGTTTACTCTCCACATATAGCAATGGCTATATCAATGTTATCTTCCCAGAAGGTAGCCAGTGACAGATATATTAATGACACTATGTGGTGCTCCCTGGGAAAGGATGTGGCAAGCATAAGGAATTGAAACAGACAGCAGCAACTGAAATGGAAGAAGACTTCCTTTTATGCAAAAGTGGACAGAGAGGGTGTGGGGAATCTAACACTGGCTCCTGACTATCTAAAAGTCTTTGGCTCATGGGACAGAAAGATGCTAAGTCAAGTATGACCTGACTGAATAGCAAGATGGCCATCCAGCAAATAGTTGAGATTTCCAAATGGAGTAAGTTAGCAGAGAAAGCGATGGAATGAGATCACAAAGACAAGTGTTGCCTATGATATATAGACACTGCATTTGGACATTCCTTTTGTACATGAATTTATTTGGTCAGGATGGGATCTTTGTGCATCCCTGGCCTTTGACCTCTGTGCATTGGAGATGTTTGGGGGAGTATCTTGATTGCAATCTTCAATTTTATCCAAGTTCATTAACCTTCACTGTCATAGCTACTCTTCTCCAGGACCATGACATACTAAAAACAAATGTACTTTTGTGAACAGTTGTGGAAGTGGTGAGCAGCAGTTTTTAAGGAAAGACCAGGATCAGTTTTGTCACTGAGAAATAAACACTGATAAGTAACGCCAGAGTTCCTCAGTAAGCAAGGCGAATTTAAAATCATTTAGACTGAGGTGCATTTAGAGGACACAGAGAAGATTCTTAGCCATCATTTAATTCATATCTTTGCAAATGATTTGATAGATGAGCATGTCAGCAAATTCAATACTCTTCAATAGCTATCTGTCTTGTTGCCTTTCAGACAACTTCATCTCCCTTGGCTCACATTTCATTTGAAGAAACAGTGAGAGCAACTGGGTGTTTGAGACAGTAAGAGAAACCAGTGGGAGGGGGCAGGGAGGAGAAGTGGGAGAGGGGTTGTAGGAGAGGGGGAATTGAATGGGATATTGAATCAACTTGCTGATTCATTACTTGAAAAACAGGCATGGGACTCTGGAAATATGTTATTACTTTCTTTTTTTCAAATGATGGCAATGACTTACAGGTATCCATGTTGTTTCCTTGATAACAATATTGAAAGGGTGTGCCAATATTTTCTTTCAGGGTGACTTTTGTTTTATTGCTGTTTTTTCAATTTATAAAGTATTGTCTGAGGATTGGCTGGTGGTTCTCACTGAAATCCTAAGCAGGATGAACACTCCATATAAGTTGGTTGCCACGATCCGAGGTTGGCACAGTGCTGTCACATAGCTGGATCTCTCTCTCTCTCTCTCTCTCTCTCTCTCTCTCTCTCTCTCTTTCTCTTACCCCCCCCCCAATACAGCTCTGCCTACCAGGTATGGAAGCTGCAGAAGCTTCACATAAGCAAATGTGCACAGAAATGCTAGAGGGGAGATCAGCATAATGGGGAAGAGGGGACGGAAGAAGGTGGCACTATATGTATCAAATGTTCTGCCTTGTCAGGCTGGAGGGCTAAGATGTATTATACAATCTGACCTAAACTCTGAATAAATCCACGGACAATTTCACCTCTGCTGAAGCTTTAGGCAAAATCTAAAACTGACTGCTGTGCCTTTGTAAGCCTGCAACATAAGGGTGGAGATTCCTGACATTTCTTTGGTGCTAACCACTCTATTTTCTGCTTCTTGTATTGTGTGAGTGAATGCTGATGGTGACAGCAGGTTCCTACACAAACTGAAGAGGATCACAGTTTGTAGGGAAAGCATAGTCCCCAAACCAGAGGCATCATGGCTGTGCATTTATATAATTCATATATTCTTACATGTTTCCAGCACTTAATGTATATTACCTTACTGTAGCTATGTGAGACAGTGAAGGATGGGGTGGATTGGTGTGCTATGGTTCATGGGGTTCCAAAGAGTCAGACACACCTTAGCGACTGAACCATAATTCTAGCTTAAGCCTGTAAGATAGGACAGCGATTTTATCCTCAGCTCAAATGCTGAGATACTTCATCAATTTGTGGGAAGAGTAAAACCTGAGCCTGATTTTGTTTTCCTCCTGTTTCTTAGCTAATAGATCTACTTTTCCCCACCTGGTTAATTAGCTGCCTTTGAACTGGATTCATCTCCTGATGTAGTCCTGATGTATTTGAACTAAAATTTCTATCTTTTCCCATAATTTAGAGGTTGCCAGGTTGGGGAAGGTTCAGATAATACCTTCTTCAAAAGTCTTCTGCTTTACATTCGGAAGAGTCATTGCCAAAATTTCTGTCCCAGCACATGGGGGAAGCGCAGCTGTCCTATCCAGGACTATGACACCATACTAGGATCCTCACACGTATTCTGAAGTATCAGGGAATTTATTCACATTGCTAAATTCCTGCTTGGTGGGAAAGGAACTATAATTGCTCGAGATCTTAGATTGCAGTTCAAGAGCTGGAACAAGGCAATGTCTCTAAAACAGAAGCGCTTCCTTTAGGGCAGATGTCGAAGTCCTGCACACCAATGAGTGACAACTGTCTATATGTTGCACTAAAAGCTGATCATCTGGAAATGCCTCTGGATATTTATTGCTTGTGGCTCTTTGTCAGAAAAGTCGCCTCTCTCTCTGACCTCCATTTTTCCTTTGATTCTAAAGTCAGGCTGCATTTAAAAAATGGAAACCAGCAAATCACTCGGGTTTTGTTTTAAAGCCCTGTGAGCAATGCAGTCAGCTAGCTCAGGATCCTCTGCCAGCAGCAGACATAAATCCTGCTTCTATTCCTTTTGTAGCTTTTTGATATCTGGTCCTTTAAACCTTTCCCTGCATGCCCTTCCCACTTGAGAACATATATACAGCAAGTATCTGCAGGCCAGGACTGGGGTCTGGATTTACTGTTCTTATCATGAAGCAGCGAATACTCATCCACTGATGTTGACACACAAGGAACTGTCAGCCCTGCCAGAAATTGGAGGCTTAGCCCGTGGGACTTCCTAAAGCAAGCCTACAGCCTCACTGACTTATCACTGCCCCTCCTTGCCAAATGCCCCCTCCCTTTCTCTATTCTTTAGTAGAATCAGAATCAGAATTAATTCGCCAAGTGTGTCTGGACACACATGGAATTTGTCTCCGATGTACATGCTCTATACCTACATACATACAATAAACAAACTGCAATTGCAATCATAAGATACATTCATAATCATTTATATATAAGCATAATCATTTGTATGTATAAGCATAAGATACATTCATAGTCATAAAGTACATTCATCAAGTACATATAAGCTGGAATCCACAAACTGGGTGTGTATAGTTGCCAACTAGTGTTGTCATTCTTCATTGCTCTTTTATGTTCTTTTCTGCCTTCCCTTGCTGCCCTTCCCCCTTGTGGTTTCTGATTTTCCTCCTCCCAAATATACAAAAATTGGATGCAAAGGATTCTGGGTTATTAAAGGATATGGAAATGACAAGCAATGGAAAATGTTGGGCCAAAAGGCTGGGAATCAGTTCAGGTCACTTGGCTGTTCCTGGCTCAGATGAAAATTAGCAAGGACTATAAAAGAAAAGCAAATTACTATAGCTCAGCCAAACACAGTCATTGCTAGACCTTTGATTTATTATTTTATATAAATAAAAGGCACATTGCTACAGTTACTCCACCTCTCTCTTCTGTTCCAGAAGAGCAAAATTTTCCCTGCTTGCATTAACGGTAGCACAAACGTGGCCTGCCAACATCCATGTTCAGCTATGTGCCCATGATATTGCCTTCAGCCCATATGCAGGACACCCTTAAGTCATCCTTAGCTTCATAGATGCTAAAACAGAATTTCTTTTTTCCCAGCTTCCGACACAGCCTAAAAGCAGCCTCAAGGTGTACAAAACCATTTAAAACTGAAGTTTGATTTTCTTCCTAAGCTGGCTTGTTCCTATGAAGGGTCTGAAAATCAGACAATGGACCTTTTTCTACTGTCAAATTGGTGCTTTCCTCCACCCTGAATTTACAGAAAACAATCCTACCATGGCATTTGCAATTCCCATTATTGCCTCTAAAGTCACTGAAGAGACTGCCAATGACTTGACTTGACTTAGAGGACAGGTGACAAAACTCAGCAGATTTTATACACCTTGATGTGAATTGGAATAAGGAGGGAAAAACTTTAAAACCAATAAAACTGAGATAACGTAAGATTGTCTCAGTCATGATTTGGAGACAAAGTGAAGGAAATTTAATGTCATGGGAATACAGCAGAAAAAATATGGGAATATATTTGTTCCATGAGTAAATGCAAGTGGAGTATGTAAGAGAAGAATGCTTTTCTAAGGACAGAATGGGAGAAGGAGGTGAGATATATCTTCTATATGTCTGGAATGATTTGAGGATTCCTGCCCTGGGCAGGATATCTTGATGTTCCAACAAACCCCATAATTCTGCTGTTTATTAAATATCTTTCCTTTCAGTTGCACAGTCCTTTTGGCTAAGAGATAGGCTGCATTTTACTGACTACCAGTCATAGGGTAAATGTGGGAGAAACAAAGCTCTTATTTTTTTCCTATCTATGAATCATTTTTGATAGCTTATAGAATAACATTACCTGCATCTGTTCTTCCATAATCTGGTAGATTTCCTATAGGAAAAGCATAATTGCAATGCCTGCAGCTTTTATAGAAATATCACATATAGTAGTTGGGCTGATTAACAATTCACTTTGGTTTATTACCTTTTGATAATAATCAGGGAATATTGTTAGGATAACAATGGTCTGGTTTGTGTATACACACACACACACACTTATTTTAACTTAAGCTAATATTTCAACTTAGGTCACCCTTTTTTCTTTCCACTCTTAGCAGCCTATTCATGGTTTAAAATGCAGCTTTAAATCTTAATGCTAAATTCTGAATTTGTTCTGGTCTTGGTAACTATAGTTTCCTTATTCGTGTGCAACAGAAAATGAAGACTTTTGTTAATCACAGTGCAATATATAAAGGAAGGAACATTAGACAAGAGAACAGAGCAGGCAATGACCTAAGGCTCATACATGCATGCTACTGTCTGGTCACTGATAGCAGGGCAATGTTATTTGAGGACATCCCATAATTTGTTACCAAGGTTATCTAAAGCTGTTTACATCAATAGAGATGCTGCTTTTTACACCAGCTGTTTAAAATCGCAGGATCTGAATTAGAGCATGGCCATATTAATAAAATACTTCATTTTGTTTATATTGAAATTTTAGCCCTAAGAGGGAATGTTGAACTAGCTGCCATGTGTGATTTTAAAGATGCTGTTTATTATATGCTATGCTGGTCATGAGATAAATGTGATGCATTTAAAGTCTTATATCTAAATATGCTACACAGCTTTGGAAACAAGCAGACTTCAGTGCACATTGTGCTGGGTCAGTAAAACTCTCCTCCAAAGCTGACCTTCCATAAATCATTGGTCTAATTTCCAGCACTGTATATTAGAGCACATACATCCATTCTCCATTCTGACCAGGCCAGTTTTAGGCAACCCTAAGTGTGATTTGTGGTCCCAGGAACAAGAAGCAAAGTATGAGAGTTATATTTGTAATAACTCTTTTTCAAAAAAGAAAAAAGAAAGAAAAGTTCTTGCAAATGTCATCAAAACTCAGGAGAATGGCCTTAAAATAAGTGAATCAATTGCTACAATTTTACAAAACAACACCGGTTACTGTACATCTATCTTCCATCTCGGGAGGATACTTGTTAAATTCATCCCCCATTTGCTAGTTTTCAACCACCAAGCTTTGGAGTTCTGAAATGCCTGGCTTATTTCCAGACTGAGCCTGACATGATTTCCTGCCTAAAACAGCCACTGTATTTTCATGTTCAGAGAATAGGAGGAACCGATATACTCTAAAGATCTGTATGTTTCATATCACTCAGGCCTTCGTTGACTTACTCGAATAAGTTCACCTCTGAGCAGCTGCTCAGCATAGCTCAGTTTATTTCGTGCCAAAACACTTGCGTATCTACATGCAAAGAGATAATGGGAAAAGGGAAATAGATAGATAAGATATCCATATCTCCTGGAGAAGAAGTACATCAAACTCACCTTCCTCTATGGTTGCTATGAATACATAGCAAACAAATAAATTAATCTGGTCCTTCCTCCAAAAAGATATTCTGATTTTCCTCAACCGATACATCTGGTTCATCTTCATTAGTTCTCCAACTGAGGTCTGTATTGCATGGTTTTTAATCTCCTGATAAGGAAAAAGTTTGATAGTGCTTATTGGAGTCTGACTTGTCTGTTTGTGAACTCCAAACAACCTTTCTCCTTAAATTGTATGCCCTTTCTGGCCTTATTTTATTGAATATGTGTGATATTATGGGATGCAAATATGTGACATGTAACTGGTTTCCTATGCAAAGGGGAGGTTAATTTTATCCTGTCCAATCAACTTTCCTCTTGCATTTTCTTTGTTGTGTTAACTGCAAAAAGGAAGGCAAGATGGGTCTTGGGGTTCTTCCTTTTCATAGGAGATTCCACTTTATCACGGTACCCTAATAAATTGCTTTTAAATGATCTTCTGACTCAGTTGCTTATTGAAGGAAAATGAACCAAGGCAGAACCTAGGACCAGATTTGGCTATCAACAGTGAGATCAGCTTCTTCTTTCTGTTGCCTTGGCTACTTCCCCTTTGCCAAAGCAGAAAGGGTGGGTCATGTCAAGCAGGGAGGTAACCACGAAGCACAGCAGCATTTGCACTCATGATGTCTCTGTAACACTCTTCCACATTCGTGTGTGACCTGCTCTATTTTTTACCAAGGTATTAAAGAAATGTTTGCACAACTTCCAAGAATAAATAGGTGAGGTTCTTAGAACACCAGGGAATCAGATCCCACTGCTCCACTGTCAGGTAAATATAGCATCTGGAAATAGTTCTGACATTTTTATTTAGAATGCAGAGAGAGCAGGCTTGCTAAAAAAAAAGGAGGGGGTAAGAGCAGCAGGTGCCAGGGCCTTTGCTTCCTTGTTCCCTGGATTGCTATTTAAGCATCCAATCACAAGAAGGCAAAAATCTTCCCTGCCAATCAGATGCACTCCCCACTGAGAATCCTGCTTCCTCTACCTGCAGGCTGAGAAATAAATGGCAGTTTCTCAGAACCTGTCTGGGAGAAGAAGAGGCGATCAATAAAGACCTGCTCACTCTGGCTGTTTGATTCTCTCCCTGCCAATGCAATCAAGATGCTGGAGACAATAGATGCCTATGCAATGAATGGCATCACATATTCAGTCAGGAAGAAGTGTGAAATTGATACAGCACACCACAGAACCACATTCTGGAATAACCAGCTCACACATAGATACACACAGGCAAATGCACAGACACACAGACGCACACACAAACACCCCCCTCTGGAAAATGATGAGTTATTTCAACTGCAGCTTTTCTCCGTGGGAACTGCTTTGTCAAATTATGTCACAAAAGGGTAAACCAGACAGATCAGAGGGGAATCGAAATGTTTGATTGGCAAGCTTGGTTTAAATCTTTTAGTTCATTCAATTTGTTTGCAGTGAGTGAATCAGAGAAAGAAGAAGTGGGAGTCTACTTTCATTCATTCCTTTATTCCTTTGAGTATTTCTAGGTTTCTACAAATGTAGGAATTAAAGCAGGTTATATTGGAATCATCATAAAAGGTTGGTGAGATTTATATAATACAAAGGAAAATGAAGGATTCTCCAAACATTTTAGAATCTATCTCCAGCAAAAGGGAGTGACTGAATAAGTTTTTTTGTGTTTTTTATACACTTGTTTCAGAATCAGTTTTTCTATTGCAAATAAATCTCTCTTCTAAAAAGATTCTTGATTTTGTCTCGCAATTCAAGGGCTCTGAGTTTTTTTCCAGAGATATGTGGCCAAACTACTTCATGAAAACAAAGTATATAGAAAGACTATGGAAAATCAAAATAAATCTTATAATCACTAGACATTTTGCACATATGATATATCTCCTGCTTGCCTATTTACTATTATTTTAATAGTGTGTGTATGTGCTTGCATGCATGTATGCCTTCAGGTCAGTTTTTGACTCCAGGAGATGACTTGTACTATTTCTGGAGTTTGCCTGATAAGATCTTGGAAGTGGTTTGCAATTGCCTGCCTTCTAGGGCTGAGAGAACATGACTGGTCCAGCTGGGTTTGTGCCTGAGTCTAAACTAGAACTTATGCTTTACGTTTTGGTAGACTGGTGCCTTAACAACTACATCAAATTGACTCTCTTACTTTAATAGTAGAGTGGGTAACACATATTTTTGTATGAGAAGTTGAGAATAGTGTCTGATATTCCTTATTGTTGCATTTATCCTGGGACAGACCATTTGTCTGTCATGAGAGAGAGGGGGGGGGAGAGAGAGAGAGAGAGAGAGAGAGAGAGAGAGAGAGAGAGAGAGAGAGAGAGAGAGAGAGAGAGAGACTTTCTGTTGCCTTAACATCCTGACCTGACTGATATCATTGGACATCCACATGGCAGTGTATGAGTAAATTCTTCATGCAAAAAATGATCTTCAGGCGTGTTTTTTTTTAAAAAAGACTTGTTTAGGTCAATAATTCAGATAAAATTCCGAATCAGCTGCTTCCATCTTCTTGAGAAGTGGATAGAATAGGCTAGGATGTATATTTTTGCAGTCCAACCTATATAAGAATCAGGTGCAGGGATAGAACTCATCCATGTTGGCCCTTTCATAGTCAATCACAACAGCTACACAGAATTCTAGCATAGCTATATGGATAGAAAGATTCCCAGTCCCCAGATAAAATTGTACTTGGAGCTTCTGCCTATCATATCCTTCTGTTGCCCCAGAGAAAGATTATGACTCCTCAGTCCTTATCTGCAAGGCACAATAAAATCACATTGTATAAAGCAGAAGAATTCATTGAAAACCTTCTGACATATGCATGAGGAATCTCTCCAGAGTGAAGGAGAAACATGTCCAGGGAGGATCGAGGACTGGCGAGATGAATCTGACATCACCTTCCTGGTTTCTGTATGTTTACCCTCACAATTTGTGGCATCAATTATAATGAACATGGAGGTTGATATTTCGTAGGTTTGGTGAGCCCCAGGAATCAGAGCTCCTGTTTACGTAGCACTTGCTATACAATTAGATCCTCTCCAGCCTTCTATTTGGTGTAGCAGAGAGGCTATTTGTTTGTGTAGACCTTGAAAAACACCTCATTGCCTGCACATAGCAAACACAACTGTTAGATAGGACATTAAATAAGTATATACTAAACTGAATCAGGCCATCTATCTTTTCTTCTTTAAATAAATATGATACTACTTTTCAGTTCTATAGCAAAACTATCAGACTTGTTTCAAAATCTATTTGAGGCAGTTTATATTTCCTTTGTTTATCTTTTCAAGAATCGTCTGCTGTAGATCAAGCTTATTAGGAAATAGAGATGTCACTAATTCGTCATTCAAGAGGAACTTTGAATTCAAGAGAAGCTCAGGAGGAACTTTTTCAGACCTGCCCTGAGTAGAAAGCATCACACCTTGGGGATGAAATTGGCAATCAATCTTGCGTATTAGCTACTTATGCCTAGAATAAAATAGAATAGAATTTATTTATTTGTCAAGGAATTTGCCTCCGGTGTACATGCTCTATACTTACATACAGGCTACAATTGACAAGCTGTGATTACAATCATAAGGCTATAATTGACAAACAATAATTACAATCATAAGATACATTTATAATCATGAAGTACATTTATCATGTCATGTATGTATTAGGTGCATTCATAATCATAAAGTATATTCATCCTATCATCATGTTATAAAGTACAATCATCATGTCACAAAACATTTCATCATGTCACATATCAAAACACTTGTGACAAAATTTGTCACAAAACACATTAACCGTGCCATGCAATTCTTTTTTTTTTTAGGTTTGGTACAGCCTATATTTGAAGTCATAGAATACTAATAATCTACAAGTCAAACTAGTATAATAAATGACACAACTATTATATATTTTAAGATATTAGCAACAAATTATTGTCATACAAATAAGAGGATAGGTAATAGGTAATAAGTAATAGGAAAGATGAGAAGGGTAATAATGGCTTCATTATTAATGATTAGTGGATTTCAACCCCAGTTCTGGGCCTCTTAAGGATCATGTTCTTCTGACTTTCGGTGACCAGTGTGGCGACAAAGCAGTAAACCTGGGAATCTCCCAAACCAAACCGAGCTGAACTGCCTGACAGCAGGTAAACTGGTCCGATTCCATGCCTGGAACTGAACCTAAGTTGCCCCAAAGAGGCAATGAAGGGAGAATGTTCCACAGTCCCAGAGGAGGTGGTGACTGCCCTGAGACTGGAAAGAAAATCCTCAAAAGGTATGCCTAGCTGTGCTGTGGGCTCGCAGTGTTTGGGATCAAGCTGCAAAAAAGCTAAAATCAACATTCAACCATCCGGGTGAGTTTAAAGCCCTACACCAAAAGACTATGCTACCTGATTTAAGAGATTTTTTTTAAAAGTTAACACCCGAAAGGAAAAAAAATGGTGAACGAACACGGAAGGGATTAATTTTAAAAGAAAAAGCTTGGAAGTGGAATAAAATATCTAGAGATGAAATGACTTTCTATCCATACTAAAAATTTAAAGTTATTATGTCTATGAGACAGAATTAAAAAAATATTAAGACTTTGTTGAATTTATTTATTTTTTTAAAAAAGATTGGGTGGTGTGAGTAAAATGGAACGTGAAAGCCTAACCTGACCTTGAACTTCAGCTATTGTGAATTCTAGCAATAGGAAAATAAACAGTGAGAGATACAAAGAAGGGAAACTCCAGATCTGATTACTGACTAAATTATAAAGAGGAGAAGTTAAAAATAAAAAAAATAAAAATGATCAACGAAATGTTATTGACATTTATGGATGGATTTACAGCTAAGGTTAAAAAAATAATACAAAAATAGATGAAACCTTTACAGAAAAATCCAAAGAAAAAAATGTAAGTAAAGAAAAGACAGATGACTGCAACATTAACAAACTGAGAATAATAGGGAAAAAACAAGTTTCTCGAGAGATGGCTATACTTAAGAAAGGAAAATTAAACTACAAATCAAAAATTAAAAGAAGGTTTAAAGGAAGGCACAAGAATCTTTAAAAAAAGGTATCAGCCACCCCCATGAACATTACAAGAAATAAGTAGAAAAAACAAATCTACAAGACAGCCTTAAAGAAATTTAAGACATCAATGGAAAAACATGAGGAAGATTGGGAAAAAATAAGCAGAGAGAAATGGAATAGTTCCAGAAATGAAAACAGAAGACAGATACAGAAATTATGGGAAAAAATTGGACAGATAAAAATATCGTAAAATGAAGAATTGAATATGGAATTTAAAGTTCTGCTCTATTGAATGATTA
>JANHFO010006501.1:328249-339603 GCA_032468095.1 Pareas carinatus | reverse complement strand
AGTGCTAAAAAAGTAAAAAAAATGGTTTTTCTCCAGTTTTGGCATAGGCTGTGAAGATGTGGAAAAGAGAAAAGCAGATAAAAAGTTTCAAGATGAGAGCTTCCTTTTGCAATCAGTTGCTGTCACCATTTTTGTGATCGGTATTGCTTTGAAGCTGATGGTCCTTCACAACTATAGGACTTATTGAGAGTACAGAAATCATGCTTTTCAAAGCTCCAGCAGTTGATCTCCCATCAGTTCTGTTTTTCCCATTCCCCATGCTTTGTTGAATTTAGAGCAAGGGACTGCAATTCCCATGAGGGGGGAATAATTGATGGTCACAGAGAATGAAGCAATGACACGCAGTGGATAGGGCTTTGAAATTTCGCTTTTTCCACTCTGAGGGAAAGGATTATGATGGTTGCCATTCGGTTGCTTCATTTTACTGTTGTAATCAGAGGCGATAGAAGGGTTCAGGGAGCAGGCCTAGGACTAACATTGGCCAATTCCGGCAATGGCATGAACTCAAGCTGTTTAAGCATGGGGATGAGCCAGACTCTGAGTTTCTAAATTCTAAACTGCTTCTTTGGATTCAAGAAATGAATCAGATTTTATAAATGACAAGTATTGTTCACCTAAGCATTTTATTTTATATAGATATTGCCAATTTGGCAATTATTCTAATAGAACCCAGAAAGAAAATACAACTTTCTGATCCTCCCTATTATGCCTAATTTATGTGTCTCAAAAATAGAGCTGTGTAGATATTTGTAATGTGTATTCTAACTTATAGATTAGATATAATGCTATCATAAATTGCTCACTGAGAATTTACTTAGTTGACTTGAATTGGAAATGAACTTTGCTGTGACCAGGCTAAGATCCCTCTTCCCCTCCTTCTGCTGGCCCAACACATACTTCCCTTGTTTAGCATGAATGGAACTGGAAGTTTTCATTTCCATTTTGACAATTGTCCAGAGACTATTAACAGTAGAATTGCACCATTTGGACCATAGCTCAGCTTAGAATTTTGCCAGCCAATATGTCAAAGAAATTGTGGTCAGTCTTTCTCTTCTTAATTTGTATGCTTCTTTCCAAGTTAGCTTGCAGTATGAGAATAATTTGTTGAAGTACAATTTTAAATAACTATTGAATAGTGACTATGAGTGGTTCACAAAAATTCTAGCTGAAAGACTGAAAATAATTTTGTAAGAATTTATTTGCGAGGATCAGTGTGGGATTTTAATCTAAAATGCCAATGTTAGAATAGTGTTGGACATTTTCGAATATTTGGAACAACATAATGAAAAACAAGTCACATTCATTTTTTAGATACAGAGAAGGCCTTTGGGAATTTGAACTGGAGTTTCCTGTTTAGAGTTTTGTAAAATGCAAATTTTGGAGAGAATTTTATAACATGGGTAAAATTTATTTATATTTCAAAGAAAGCACAAAAAATGAGTGGAGATCTTCCTTCACACACACACACACACACACACAATTAAAAACATGTAAATGCTAGAGAGTTTAGGTCAGATTTATAGATGTTTATCTTAAACAGAAATCAACTATTCAAAAATGGTAATGTCTCAAATGAAATAATTATTCTAAAACTAAATGCAACATATATCAGGGGGCATAATGGCTTAGTGATTAAAGACAGTGAGCTTGTCATATTTCCAGTTTACAACCAGGTTCAAGACTCAAGCACCATGTGATGTGGTGAGCTCCCATTACTTGCCTCAGCTCCTGCCAATCTAGCAGTTCAAAAGTATGCAAATACAAGTAGATAAATAGATACCACTTCGGTGAGAAAATAACAGCATTCCATGCACCTTGGCATATAGTCATGCTGGCCATATGACCACGAAAATGTCTTCAAACAATGCTGGTTCCCTTGGCTAAGAAACGGAGATGAGACGCCCGTAATGTTGGACACGACTGGACAGGGGAAACCTTTACCTTCACATAAATATATCAAGGCAGTCTGTCTTCAGTTTCTGGTTAAAAGATTAATAGTAACAAATTCATTTTCAAATACTGGAGGAAAAGGCATCCTTATCTCACCATTTTCTGCTGATCCAACATACACAAAGTTTAGTTCTATCTATGACTGTTTACAGACTACCCTGGGGCACCTTAAAATTAAGTGTAAGCATGAGTTGCATTTGCATGCATTAAAGGCCAAAATCAGATCCTGAAGTCTTATCTACAGGGTACATGCTTTAGGTATATACATAGAAATATGCAAAAATAAATGGTAAGAGGTACATTCTGTAACATTTATTTGCAAAACTCAAATATAAGTAAGATAAATGCAAAATATCATTTGCAACAATTCCATGCTGGCCTTGTTTCAAGTGCTTCTGCCAAAATGAGAAATCTCAGTAATTTTGATTCTATATGTTTGAAATAATTTTACAGCAGGGTTTTTTCTTCTGTGGTAGGTATTAAATTACCATAGAAAAGCTGTTTTGCAGACATGCCTCTCCCTGTTTGTCTCAGTGAAGCAATCCAACAAAATCTTTAAAACTTACAAATTGTTGGATTCTAGAATTGTATGATCTGGGCCAGTTGTTGAGCCACAGCGATGCAAAAATGAGAAATGATATGTCACAGGTTCTGTATAAAAATTTGTCATGCCTATCCAGTGCAAGGAAAATAATAAGAATGGACACCTGTCTTCTGATAGTTTCTAAAATAGTAGCATCAAACATTTTGCAGATGGTGATTGGTCATGTAGCAGCTGAACAAAAGAGAAAGTTTCTTTTCCAGGAAGTCACCTCTTTGAAAGAATTGCTTCTGGGGAATTTGCTTGTGAGAGCCTTGATGCTAATTAGAGAGATTTCAAATCTTCAAGGAGTCAGATCTGGATCCACCTCCTTGAAATAAAAAGAAGGAAATTGTGCTGCTATAAGATGCTGGTATCAGAATATGTAGACTGTTTGCATCTAGAAAAAAGAAAAGTGCCTATTGAAGAAACCAAAAAGATGGATTGCTTATAATTAAAGGACTATTCCAGTTTTCCAATGTTGACCACCCTCTAGCTCCCACATCTCCGTTTTGCAACTATTATGTTCTTCATATTAATTATAAGCATTGACTCATGGGTGTCCTCTGGAACTTATGCAGTATATGGAGATTAGCAGATGCACAGAGACTACATGTAGTCTTCTTGGCTTCCATCTCCTATGCTTTGGCTTAATTAGTAATCTGAGAGAGCCAGCTAGGTATGCAAACAAGAGAGACTTTGCTTGAAGCAAAGCAAGATGGTCTGAATGGCAGGGTCCTCTGGACTTTGGAAAAATACTAGATTGTAAAAAGAAAGAGCCAGGCCAGAAAGCAGAAGACTGTGAATTCTAGTCCTGCCTTAGACAGGAAAGCTGATTGGGTGACTTTGGACCAGTCACCCCCCCTTCCAACTTACCTTAGTTGTTGTTGTGGGGAAAATGGGAGGAGGAAGAAGAAAAGACCAGGTTTTTAAAAAATATATCTAAAATTGATATGTTTCTACTGTTAGATTTGGAGATGACAACATAAAAGAAGTGTGGAAACCGAGCCGAAAAATAAAATAAACATGGTCTTGTAACTGGTGAGATGATCAAAATAGTTCTTGGCAAAGACTAATTGAAATGATTTGGTATCTGTTCCAAGCAAAATCTTTTATGCACATTTATTGTAGTTATTTCTTTATTGTTTTTTATTGTTTTCATATTACGACACATCACCAACAAACTCAGAAGAGGTATAACAAAGGTGAAAAAAAGAACATAATCCAACAAACTACATTCTACACTGTTATTTTTTGTGGATTTCCATTTATCTTGTTAACCATTCCTCTATTCTTTATTCGCCCAGTTTTTTTTCCTACCCTCTTTTGCTTGCTTATCAATTTTCTATTCTGGATTTTTTCAACCTTTCCCATCACAATATTAGCTCTAAATTTATGTTCTCTGAGATTTGAATTTCTTCAGTACATTTCTTTTCCTAACTTTTTGGAAATGTTCTTGAATCTATCTTTTTTCTTACTTCCAAATAATATTGTCTCCTTGCTTAAACTTCTCTGGGTTTTTTTTCCTTAATCTTTTCCTTCTCCTGTTGCTTGGTGCTTCTTTTATTCTTAACAGCTCATCTTTGGATTCTTTCTCTATCATAGTCTCCTCCCACTCTTTTTGCAGTAGGTTCCCAATTAACATCATGAACTCTTCAATCTGTATTTTAATTCTATCATATGTTTGCCCAGATTTATATATGACTTGCTCCTGGTCTGTTCTGGCTGGTTCTTGAATTGATTCCATTTTGTTTTGTTTTTATTTTTATTTTAATATATCAAATCCAAATCTTTAAATCCTGAAGCTTAGATTTGTTCCTTCTCTCTCCTTTTTTTTCAGCCTACAATTTTTTTTATAGTTCAATTCATATTCTGTCTCTTTTTTCCTTATATTTTAAAGATAAGTTCATTTGTAATCCTCCAGGATCATCACTTTCTTTGCACTTTCAAAAATATTTCTGCACAGAGCCAACACATAGCAATTTGAATCCAAGTTTAGTCAGTTAGTTCTTTTACACAGAAGGCAGTTGTTCTTCTTTGTAGTTAAGTTCTTTTTTCCTTCTGTATTTTAACAACTTTATTTATAATCCTCCAATATTATCACTTTCTTTCCGCCATAAAGGATTCCCCTCTTCAAAGGGTAGAAAAGAATCCTACACCGTACTAACACCCAGTTCTATGTCCAAAGGGGAGGTTCAATCCCAATAACTCCTCTTCACTTGATTCGTCTCCATCTTCCTTCCAAATTATCTCCCTTAAATTTCAAGCGCTGCTTATTTTTTATTTTTTTGAGAGTGTCTTGCTTAATTTTCAATGTCTCGATACCTCCAAATCATTTTACTATCATGGTATTTCATTTATAGTTCCCTTTTTTTCACAAGGCTGCTTGCTGCTTGTCTTGTCTTGTTGCTTCCATCTTGATGTTTATTCAGTTTGTTCAACAGTCTTTGCCTTAATGGCGACATGTGCTCTTTCTCCTCTCCGTAGAAAAGTGGTCAAAGCGAAGAAAACATTTGCATTGGCTGCCGCCTGACACACGTTTCAGCTGCACCTCCTCTTTGGACATCTCTCCGAAGTGTCCTAGGACCTCTCAGGACCCCCGAATAGGGAAAGCAAGAACTTATGATAGCAGAGCCCCAGCTGTCTCATCCTTGTTCGGCAGCAACCGGAACCAGAAGTCTATATTGTAGTTATATTATGATTAATAATAAGATAACTTTGATGAGAGCCAAGTTCTTCAGTTAGTTTCATTGGATCCTTTTCCTATAACAGAGTTCATCATCATTCTTGACTCTGTTTTACATACAGTTATGTAAAAATAAAAATCACATTGTTCCCACTTTTATCTCTGACTTTAGTAGTTTGCTAAACAGACAAACATGTTGCATACAGACCAGCTTGCCATTCTGTTTCCATGTGATGTTGCAAATTAGGGATGGACACATCATGTATGTATTTATGGCCACCCAACTCCTTGAAAATTCTGAGCAGCATACAAGATTAAAAGAAGTAAGAACAATACATTAAAGAAAGGACAATGTAGTTCCAGAGAAAAACATTCAAACTAACATATAAAGCACTACACGAGGTTCTCCATCCCTGTAACCCAAATCCTAGGAAAACATCTAGGACCTTAAAAACCTTTAAAACATTGTTAGGATGGAAGTCATGTAGATCTTTGGGACAGTATAATTCCAGAGGGCAGACATTTGGACAGAAAACTGTGTCTGTGCGTGTGTGTGTGCGTGTGTTTGTGCGTGCGTGCAGGATAGTCTTTCATAAATGTAAGAGGGAGGCAGAAGGCTGGTCTTAAAAGTATGCAACATATTGATCAATTTCTCTCTTGATCCTTAGCACTGTGCAATCAGAGCCACAAAGTATGGGTCCTCTGAGCTTGAGAATTCTGCCTTGTCCATCGTGCTTTATCAATGTGGAGGCAAATTACTATGCAAAATACTGACTGGATTTATAATATTTTAATCCAGATTTCTCTTGGCCATAACATACTGTAAACCATTCACTTTGATTCTGGAGGTAGTTTCACCTTTTTTGTTCAATGTGGCATTTAAATCCATAAATATTCTACAGAGGACATTTCTTCAACATTTTTTTTCCAAATAAGGAGAAAGTAGCCACTCTTAGAAACAATGCAATTAAGCTTTAATGCACATATTAAGTATACAAAGAAGTGTCAAGAGCCTTTTTCTGCTTGTACTCACTGGAAAAAAGTCTTTGTGTAAAAACAACCAGGGCAATAAATCCAGAGCAATTAGATTACTTTGTGTGAGATTGTGTGTATGTGAGTGAGAAAGAGAGAGAAAATGAATAATTTGCTGCTCTATTCTGTCAAAACAGTTAATTAGATGGATATTATATCACTTGGAACCATTTTGCTTTATTCTCTCAGAAAGGTTTACATAGGAAGTTCCTCTTCTGAAATACCAAATATGCATATTAATTAATCTATTTGTTTTGCTAGAATTATATGCTGCTTAAATTTTTTACATAACTGTTATTGAAACAATAGAAATAAACAATCCAATAATGTTTTTATCATTTACATAAAATAAGAAATGATCAAAAATGGCCTAATCAAAACTGAGGAATCAAAAGCACTCTTCCAACATGAGGGAGCTAAATCAGTTAGTCTCCACCTGAACGATGGAGCCTGAGTTTTTATCATTTTTCTAAAGCCCTGTAGAGTTGGGACAAATCAGATCACTGGAGATTATTACTTCAGAGGGGTGATGATCAAGAAGACTTTCCTCAGAGAGTGTGCATGATGTTATTCTTTCAAAGAGGGGAACATGGAGAGAGCTCATCTGATCCTATTGGGTGAGCAAACTATTAGGGGAAAGTGATTCTCCAAAGATTTATTTTATTAGGCTTAGATGATTCTCCAAACAAGACAAACACAGACTTCAACTGATAGTTAAGACTGAAGGAAAAATAATTGATACAAACCTACCCTCCATTGAAGACCTGTACACTGCACAAGCCAGAAAGAGTGCTCCGAAAATAACTACAGATCTTTTACATCCTGGACATAATCTGTTTCAGCTTCTTCATTCCAAACGTCACAATAGAGTATTGCAAACCAAAACAACTAGACACAAGGACAGTTTTTTTCCCCATGCCATGACTCTGCTAAACAACTAACCCCCTCAGTACTGTTAATCTACCCAATAAGGATGTATCACTATTATCCTTTTCATCTTTTCTATTAGCTATTCTATTATTTGTATGACAATTAACTTGTTCTCTGTATCCTGCAATCTATAGTAGTTGTTTTATTTGGTACCCTAGTATGACTTATAGATTGCTTAGTTGAAATGCTCTAATTGCTCTGTGCCTATCACAAAAATGTGTCTTAGGATATGATGAATGTATTTTTATGAATGTATTTTTATGACATTTTACTTTTGCTGTGTGCTGAGAGCTTTTGGGTGCAACCTCACCCAAGAAGGCTTGAACTAGAGCCACCTGCTGCTATTGCTGCAGTCTTATGACTGTTACATTACCCCAGTCTAATAGCAAGTTTTAATTCCTAGGAAGACCCCTTTGAGATATGTACCCAGTAGAGGAAAAGTTGTGCCTCTGAATCTTGCAAAGAAATACAGCATGGAGCTTTGTGGAATTAATAGGCTGCACATTTTCTCCCTTTGTTCCTTTTCCACAGTCCCATTTTTTAGGGGGTGGGGGCAAGGTGAAAGTGTGAAAGTAGCTATGTAAATGCACTGGTGTCTATTGATGAGAGTTAATGCCTAGGAAATAGAATCACTATATGACAAGGACATGGAATCGGGGAAGTTATATAGAAGAGACCTTGGAATTGCAAAATAGATGACTGAATAATCTAAGCACTGGAAGCTAGCAGGTGATCTGTAGAATAGAAATTTAAAGCACTTGCCTTCTCCTTTTCATAAACCCAACATTAATCAAGCATCATGCTATAAACATGAGCAGAAATGCTTGTCACTTGGTACACATACAAAAATTATATATGTTCATGATGAGCCTTTAGAAATGGAATAAAGCCTTTGCAAACTGAGGGCTGAATGCAGTCAACAGTTTGTTTGTGTTATTGTTTAGTTCTCTGGAGCTGTTCTTGCTCTTTGGATCACATGTAGGAATGGTTTTAGCATGTACTGCATCATAGGTGCCCAGTATGGCAAGAGAGAGTGGTGGTGAAGAATTGGAATGGCATGCAAAAGGGAACAGTTGCACGATTTTGTACTGTGGCCTCCAATGGATTTTCTTCAAATGTCAACTACCAGTTGACTGTTCCTGTCCTGAGTATAAAGTTGTTCCTAATATGTGCTTTAAGAATTTGTATGTCTACTTGCACAATATGGGGGTGAAAGTGCCTCTTGATAGAGTAGCTACCTATGTTGGTTACTTACATAACTAAGTGAGCAATTTGTGTCTTTCTCTCTCTCTTTATATCTGACTTGCTCAGTGTGTAACCCATTCATCTGAAATCATCTCTGCCAGCCATGTTTTATCTTCTACGAACTATCTGACCTTTTGCTTTTACCTTCATTCTGTTGCTTAGATCTGAAGGTCTATTCTTATTTATGAAGAGTTTTGCAAGTGGTAGTAAGCTTTTGTTACAGAATGAAGTGGATAAAATGTTCACCATCAATAATTCATACATAGTGAGCTTGGTTTGAATTGGTGGATCAAATACGCTATTACCTCATACCATGACACTTCTGCTTTGCTATTGTATAGTAAGCCTTTACATATTTTCTTCAGTTAATTTGGCTTTATTATAATATATATAAAGCTTTCATTTCTTGTATGT
The DNA here is from genome assembly GCA_032468095.1 of Pareas carinatus. Classification (NCBI taxonomy): domain Eukaryota; kingdom Metazoa; phylum Chordata; class Lepidosauria; order Squamata; family Pareidae; genus Pareas; species Pareas carinatus. Next base: position 330,766 of record JANHFO010006501.1, on the reverse strand, counting down.
TATTGCTATATTCTTCCAGTACAATTAGCTGTTATATCAACTTTGAAACAGATGACAATTACAGTTTGCATAATGTAAGCAATGTCTTTTATGAAAACTAAACACAGGTATTCCATCTGGCTGATCTGGTGTGGGATCAGAAACTGTACAGTCACACCTGAATTGTGCCTGGATAGGAATAGATTCTATGGATCTTTATGGCATATGAAGAAAGGGAAAGGAAAAATCATGGGATTCCCTGTAAAAATTTCAGTTTTTGTCATGGTTATTGAACAAGAAAGCATCTTTATCTTCTTAATGTGCTATTCCAGTCATCAACTGAAACTCTGTTTCAGTTTTATAAATCTGGATTCCACTGAGACAAACAAATCTTTCAAATACCATTGTCTTTCCCACCCCAGAAATGGCTGAATTAGGAAACCACATAAATGTAAATGTATAGCCATTAATGAACTTTGGCATGGTTTTACTGATATGTTGGTTGCATGCTGATACACCAGTACTGAGAATGGAAATAATTATATCTTTTCATCACTACATTAATTCATTTCTTTCAAGAGAACCATAATTAAGAAAGAAATTATGCTAATATTCATTTTCTTGAAAGTTATTTTCTTCTTTGATGAATGAGGTAATGTGTGTTTCACTAGAATTCCAAACTGGAGCTATTTTGGTCATTTGTTCAAAATCTGTACAATGGCACCAATTTAACTTTTCTGTTAATTATAAATATTTATCTACCTGGCACGTTTGAACCTTTACTACTTATTTTTGTTATAATATATAAAAGCACAAGAGCTCAGTTGGTTCTGTGACCAATCTGATGCATTCAGGAAACCCACAAGCATTTCCTCATTCTGCAAATGGGAGCCTAAGTGAAAATGGTTGTGATCGCACTTCATATTGAAGCATAATGCTTTTAATTTAGTTTTGGCTCAGTGTGATGTATTAGCCAATGTGATTTTTAAACCATTGAATTAATGTGAAAATCTGACTCAGTGGATTTGTGTCTTGAGCCATGACTCAAACAAACTTTAACATAATGCCTTGTGTGAACTGAGCTAGTGACTTGCTTAAGGTCTTCCTTACCAAGAGAAACTTCATCTCAGAGGCAGAATCCATGCTTTGCCATAAGAAAAGTCCTAAATTCTGTTATTTGCAGTTCAAGGGATCAGGTTACAGATTTTGGTAAAAATCCAGAATCAGGAGTCCATGCAGCCGTCTACATTTCCTTTCGGACTTAAAACAAAAAACATTACACTCATTTTCTTGATTAAAATATATATCAGTAAGCATTATCATAACACTTAGGTGTGCTTTACGTCATAATGGTTTAAGTCCACAACTCAGCATTGGATCATAGGGTTGTTTATAATAACTACAGTGTCCAGTGTGCTAAACATCTTATGAATATGGCACTGGGGCAAACCAGACAGATTGTTAATCACACAGTGTGTTCGGGAGTGCATGATTTTTCTCTCTGAGTAGTCAAAGTAGGGCTTCTGTTTGCAGTTGGAACCACATTATTCATCCTCTGTTCAATTTTTTTTACTTCCTATTGTGCCCATTACCTTAATCATTCTTCTCCTGTGCTTACAATCTGATTGGGGAAAAGGTTCCAGTTAGAGAACATTTGGTGCTGTTCTTCCAGTGCAAAATAACAGATGCAGGGGTTCCTGGGACAAAACAGGATTACAGCATTTAGTTCTAATTGGGATTGAATTCCTTTACAGGTTATTTCTAATTGAGCAATTCTGCACACCTGGACAAACTAAATGTGAAATGCCATATCTTTGACATTTTGATTTTCATAAAGGCAGATAGCTTATTTTGAGGTACACATGCATTGTTATTTAGAAAGATAACTGTATGGGAAAGAAAGTTGCATATTCATTTGAGTCTTAAAATTTCCTTATGATCCTTTCTTTCCATGTGCATATGACAAATTCACTCCATATGTTCTCAGAGATGGTATAGATTTATTTAGCTTTAAGAGCTCACTACAAAAATTGCATCTTGAAAAGTTTTAATGAAAACTCAGTTTTATGTTGCTGTGTTCAATTTGTTTACTTTTTATAAAAAAGAAATGTTTGAATCCAAAATGTGTTCTGTACTGGTTTATTGACCATCTGTATCTGCATATAATATGAATGATTGCATTATTATGATAGATTTTGATAATGATGACGATGACTGCTATTGCTCTATTTGAACATATACAACATTTTATTCCACTATTTTCAAGATTTGTATCCCAAAAGACATTTTTATAGATAAAAGATAGAGGTAATTATTAGAAAACAATGTGACTTTACTAATATAACTATAAATAGAGATAAGATTGGAGAGAAACACTCTGTAACTAAAAGGTTGTCAAAGACTTACTTATATTTATATATTATATTATATTTATTGAATTTTTATACCGCCCTTCTACTCCAAGGGACTCAGGGCGGTGTACAGCGATATAAAAACATTTACAAAAACAAACACAACAAACGTATAACACATTAAAAC